>JAQGAO010003597.1:0-16694 GCA_034697705.1 Ommatoiulus sabulosus | reverse complement strand
AGGATTTAAAGAACTATACTGTACTTTCTCCCCAATTCCAATGGGGAGACAGTACAGTGTTGAAATACTTTTTTCCCCCGATTCATTTTACTATTTTTCTTTATAATTTATTTTATGTTCATAGTTTCAAGCTGAAATTTTCAGAAATTGTCTGAACTATCTTTCATTTGTATCAGTAAATATTTTATTACAAAAATTTAATTATTTATTAAGTTATTCAAAATTTGTAGGGTACATTTCAAAACGTTGTTATAAAACTCTTTTGTAGTTTAGGAACACTTTTAGTTATGCAATGCTTATAAAAATCCAGTATTAAAAACCTGCTTTCTTTTCATTAAAATTACACTAATTTAAACAAAGTACCAGACATTTCGAAATCTTAGATTCACCATAATGTACATAAGATACCCCCTAATTTCTGAAACATGTTGGAAATGAAATAGCATTTCCACAAACAATTCCATAAAAAAAAAAACCATCCCCCTAAAGGGCGTTTTGAAAAATTTGGATGCCAAAATTGAAAAATATGCTCTTTGGGGGATCCTCTGCAGAAAGGAATATACATGACATTACAGAATTAACCATGAAAATTTTCTTTAATTACAGCCGTTTTTTCTATTTACAATCAGGCCAACATGAGGTTATCAAAATAAACCTAATTTAAACATCCCACGGAATGCTGTACACAACCAATTCTTCGTATTTCACTTTATGAACAGTACATTTCCAAACCCTTAATTGTTCACCTTGTCGTTGTCACATGTCACAATTTATGCAATTCGCAGTTGACAATGTCATTCTAACAAATGACCAAGACCAATACAAAAAGTTAGCCGCAAAAATAGCATGGGTCACCCATGCCATTTGTGTAGTTTTTAAATTTATATTGCTTTCAAAGATAACTAACGATTGCATAATTATGGATTGAAATTGCATAATTGCGAACATTCCCAACAAACAGGGATTTTGAATCTTATTTAGATCTTAAGCTGGAAAATGAAATAAGAAATAAAAATGCAGTGATCAAGTAGAATACTATACTGCCAAGTTTCGAGATACTGATAACTGGGTAGACTAAACCCAGAAAATGCAAAGCTGCCTCATGATTATTTTTTCAATCCATATCGAGGCACTCGTTAACATGGTTGAGCAACGGGTGATAGCTATCAAACTTAAAATTGCACTTTGGACAAATGTACTGGGTTTCTTCGGGGGCAGCTGCTGCTGTTGTATTCATGCTGTTAGCCATCGCTGCTGCAACTCCAAAATTATGCAATTGTGGCTAAAAAAGTAACAAAATTGATTGAAACTCGAGAAATTTCTACACAGTATATAATTATTATCAAATCATTTGGTAACCTGTTAACTTACCGCAGATGGATTGGGTGGGACTGCTGAAACTGTCGACTGATCCAGTGATTCGCCATCAGATTGCCTCGCATGTCTCCTACAATGTTGGAAATTGGGATTTTAAACAATAATTCCTGTTTTCTAAACAATAAATTAGCCTTTAAAATCACACATACCGGCTTGAGCGATGACCATGCTCTCCATGTCGTGTTTTCGGCGACATCCTTGCTTTCATTGCCCTCAGTTCTTCCAAGACAGTCTCTTTTTCGGCTAGGATGCTTTCGCGAGACTCGCGCTCCGCCCGGAAGTCAGCTTTATACACTTCAACCTACAAAAAGAAGGATTGTTTAAATGCAAATATTTAGTTTTGACACGAAAACAAAATATGAAAATCAATCTTTGAAAATCAAACGCTATGATGGGTACAAGGTGAACTTGTTTGATACATTCGAAGTACCATGGATAAGAATTATATTGGCTTTTTGCAATCATAAAACAGTATTACAGCAAGCTGTTAAACGTGAAAAACTGAAGGTTTGCAAAAAATGTAACACCAGGGAAACGAAGAAATTTCAGTAATTGGTTACATTTACCACTCTTTTAAAAATTTTCTACATACATAGAGGATTATGAAATTGGAAATTTTACAATAACCATTGAAACTATTAATTTTCCATCTTCACCTAAATGTGCAAACCAGCCTCATAAAATTATGCAACATTATAGCATTGTTCATAAAAGTATATATGAATAAATATGACTGACAGTAAAAGGAAACACAAATCCCTGTACCTGAGCTTGTAAAATAGGAATTGTTTCAGCCTCAGCTTGTAGTTTTTGAAGTTCTTCTTTTGTAGCCAACAATTCAGCAGATCTGGCCGCTAATGCTTCTTCACGATTAACCAAATTGGCAGTGAGCATGTCAACCTTTTCTTGTAGCGTTTTCATTTGTAAACAATAGTACGCTTCCGATTGTCGTCCCTGTGTCATTAAACAAATAATCAATAAGGAAGTGAGTGTAAATGAATCCTTGCAGACCGTGAAATAAAAGTTCCTTTGGTCATTGGTAGAATGAAAGGAAATGGAAAACATGGCACACAGTGTATGTGCAAATGAAATTACAAATAAATTTACACAAACCCAGGCCACGACTGTAGGATATTTGGATTAGATTAAGTACATTTAAAAAAGCAGAGACGGCTGTTTCTTCCGTCAAGGGAAAGTTCAGTAGCATATTTTATAAATGTAAAAATCTTTTACCAGCTATATGCAAACAGATTTTATAAAAAAAAATAACTGCAGAATACATAATGTAGAATAAGGATAGGTAACCATGGCATGACTTATAGCCAATATTTTTACAAAACAGCTCCTCGATTACCAGATTTAATGCATTAGTAAAATTGATAAATGTTGATTGTACAGATATTGACCAGTGCCACAAAATATTTCAACTAGTGTTTTGCATATGAATTTCTCGCAAATTGTTCTATTTGTAAACAATGCTAACCTTGCTTAACTGCTCTTGTGAAAAGTCTTCCCACTGTTGTTGCAACTGCTGGTTATCTTGCATAACCAAATCCAATTTGGCCTGCATGGCTTGCGAGTTCTTTCTGATAGGTTAGAGATTAAACATGAAACAGCGTCCAAACATTGCGTAGCTAAGAATTTCTCGTGGAATACTCACTTGTCTTCAGCACCCTGAATTTGTTCCGCTTCAAGGGTCTTTTTCAAGCAATGTATTTCTGATGTTAAGTTTTCAACCTTGCATTGTTCCCTTGTTTGAACAGTTTCAAATTTCTCTTGATAATTGCGAAGTTCATTCTCCAGAGCATCACACCTGAATTAATAAATTGACACGATCTATGAACTTGTACACTTTGATAACTTAGTAACCTTTAGTAAAAATTCCACGTTAACATAGCCTACCTATCCCGATACTTCTGAATATAACCATTAGCAATATTAATTTTATGTTCTGAGGCTTGCAACTCTGCAAGTAAGTCTGCACCTCGGTCTTGAGCTTCCTTTTGCTGGTTTCCTAAAACCAGACGGCGAATGACTTCTTCTTGGCCTTCTACTTGCTTAGATATCTCACCGACCTGCTTTCACAAAATTAACATTTCGTATAATACCTTGGCTTGTTTGCCTTGACATGTGTATTTAACGTCACATGTTCACGAGAATTTTAATTGTAAGTTACCTTTGCTTTCTCTGCATCTAATTCTGCGGCCAATGCTTGTGATTTGTTCTGCTCCAAGCTAAGCTGGGCTAAAAGTCCTTTGATGGTTTGCTCTTCCATCTGAGAAAATAAACATGAATAACAATTCCTTTTAATGCAACGTTCATTTTCATGAGCAAAACTATTGCTCACTGGCTTACATTTAAACCTTGGTTGCCTTTTTCAGCGGCTGAACTCGATTTCGGCTCAATTAAAAGAAAGCTCTGTTGATCTGGACCATCGTTAGAAGCAACAAATTCCTAAAAACAAATACATGATTAAATATGTACAAACCATGCCATGTTTAAACTAAATATCAATCAAACTACTTTTATGCAATTTATTTGCCACATCAAATTCCACACAATGGACATTATCAGCATTGCATTTATAGAAAAAATAATTTGCACTTACATCAGGGGATTGCTGGAGGTTACTCAACTTAGATTGCAATTCCACATTCATCGCAGCTAATTCCCGTTTCTCGACAAGCAGATGTGAATGACTGCCCTTTAACTGATTGAAATCTGCTCGCAATTCATCCATTTCCAACTGCAACTGATGATACAAAATGGCTTGCTGCTCATTTTCTTCAGGATTAGAATCCTGTTGTTCTTTCAACTTCTCAAGTTCAGCTTCCAACAGCTCAATCTTCTTCTGGTTTCCTGACGTTTCACCACAGTTCTCCTGCAAATGCGCTTGGAATTATTAACAATTTTGTCCCAATATCTTGCAAAGCTCCAGTAATATTTTCAAGAAAAATTAATGTACCAATTCTTTTTTCAGCTGGTCATTTTCAACCTGCAGCTTGTCAATGACAGCTTTGACCTGATCGCGCCGTTGCAGCTGCTGTTTCATAAACGTTTCAATTTGCTCCTTAGAGCTTAACATCAATTCGTACTGATTTTTCATGGTTTCGTGATCTTGTTGAACAACCTCTGAAAAGATATCAAGGCTTCATCATTAACCATTATGATCTCCTTTGCAGCCACCTTGATTGTCAGTATTTCCAGACTGACATGCTCTATTATTTGGCTCTTTATGATAGGCGTGACAAATTGGCATTCCTAGGATACTTTTAAAAGGCAATCCAGATGTCATGCACCCCCTCCCCCAGACTGACATTGCCTTATTTTCTAACCTTTTAATTCCATGTTTTCCTGTAGCAATCGCTGTACTGACACCTGCATCTCCTCAAAGGACAGGTCAATTGATGCATTATTCAATCCAAAACTAAGATCATGGACTGTTGAAAAGTTTCCATTTGGAATAATATGGGGCTCAGGTGGATGGGAAACGAGGGAGAAATCCGATGATGAATCTGTAGAAATCTGACTAGGCGTCTCATTGCTTGATGGAAGATCTTCAGGCATTCTAGAAGCAGTATCGGTCATCTTAACCATTACCTATTTGATAGATGGAACCAAACAATGAAGTAAATTCAAAAAGTAAAGCTTCACAGTCATAAATATACACACACTGAATAGTATATGCATACATCTAAAATGGTCAAAAAGATGCGCCCATTTTGGATATATTGGTAATGAAATGTAGATAAGTGTTTCTATGCCTACACTGGCATGTCAAGTACACTTATCAATCTAGCAAATATTTTTGAACTGAACTGATAAACAACTAGCCAATGTAGGAACATGGATGGAAAATGTAACTGAATGATTTATACAATAGCTCAGTAGATTATGATAAAATCGTGAAAATTTAAAAAGAAATAGTCAAACACAAAAAAACCACCATGCAAGACTACCAAACTGATAAATAAATTAGTAACCATGTCTTCAAGAACGATAGCACTCAATGGCTACCCTGAGCTAAGATAATGACCGTGGTATAAACCTTATGCAGAGTTACATAGGGGGCTACATCACGTGATCTTTTCATTGAATCATCATTGAACAAAGCGAGCCTCAGCACTGCTTACGAGTAAATTTTCGCCAATGGTCCATTATGTTTGCTCACAATTTGACAAAATCTGAGATCAGTAACAATATCAGCACTGATAATGTGGCAAACACTTCACTGCTGCGATCACAGGACTTGTTTATTGATAATGCAAATAAAAGATCATTTATAGATACAACCATATCTATAGTTAATATCAACATAGATTATGGTGAGTGAAATAATTCCATTACATAACAAGGGTGTTAATGCAATGACAGTCATACATGTACATGTAAGTGAGCAAATCCTTTTCTCATATCCATGATTATGCAGTACTTATCTGAAAGACGGCAATAACAATTAACGGCAGGTGCTATACCCAAAACTACATGAACCCTTTAAATGATAGAACCTACAGATGCAGATTCAAGCTTAGGCCTACATATGGCGACCTGTGGCTGTCTCCTGGACTTAACTGACTAGCATGTTGTTTAATTAGGGACCACAAACACACTGGCCACAAAGTCACAGTATACCCTCGTATACTGTGACACTGGTCTATGGTGCGCCTGAATCTACTTGTGATGAGTAGCTAGGCTCCTGAAACATGTTAGTCAAAGTCTCAAATGTAATTAAGAGCTGCAGGTCTCAACATGTTTAGTTCATCTCAGCATTGGCGAGGATATGCCATGATCTAAAATGTTCCTTTTTCAATTTCGTAGTTCGACACTGCCAGAGAAGGAATTGCTATTAAAATGGAATAATGGGGACAATGGTGACAAACAATGGTGAAATTAGGCCAAATTTGGGGGCAAAATCACCATCGTCCATTGGACGACTTCGATCATCATGATGGCATATATTAATGGATGAACTATAGGTTAGGCTGTGTGTCTGGAACCAGTCTTATGTTGTTAAGTATTATAATACTATACATCACTATATTATATTACGATATGTCATCATGTAAACTGCATCGGAATATCATAATCAGCGACGTATTACCAAGATTGGCCAAGATGATGTTGGCCTATGGATCGACCTATATATTCTTAGGATAAAAATTTAGGCCAAAATTAAGACAGAAATGTAAGCAGATTATATCTGCTGAGGATGTTCGTTGACTGTTTTGATTTTTCAAATCATTTCTTTACTTTTGACGCACGTCAGTACCAAGTTTTTTTTACTGTTTTTCGACATCTAACTGAAGTTATACTAGTCCTACATTTAAAAACCATGTACATGTACATGCTCATATGCACTCGGTTAAAGAATATGTAAAATGACTTACTTGAATCTTGTTTCGGTTCCAGTGCCGATGGACAGAAATACACAGGCAAAATCGACGCTTTCGTTTCGTAAATCTGTTTGCAGCTTCTGTTTATTTATCACGAGTTTCGCGATAGGAATGAGTGAAATCACGCGCACATGACTTCCGCCTGACGTCACACCTCACATGACTTTTTCTTTTAACGCTAGAGGGCAGTACGTAACACGTCTTTTTTTTTCATTGAAACGTGTTAAGGTTAATGTGTATTTCGCCGGGAAAATTCAAAATGTTCCTAAACTCTTCAACGATACAAAACCCTTTCTAGGTGGAGATTAATCAGGAAAACTCGGCTAGAATCAAATAATATAAAACTTGAGGTGACTTTAAGGTTTATTGCGGTGATCAAGTAGAATACTATACTGCCAAGTTTCCAAATACAGTAAAACCTCGATTATATGATCCTCTATTATATGAACTCATCAGCACGAGGCTCCTGCCGACCACACGTACCGTGCGATTTTTGGCTGGCGCAGGCCTCAACCTTGGGAAAATTAATTAAATAAATTAGGGTACCTCGTTTGAGGCCTGTTCGTAGCAGTAGTCCAGCTATTTCAACTAAAAAAAATAAGGGATTTGGCTTTGACAAAAAAAATAAAGATGGTGAAGCAGAAGACGATTCATGATTTTTTCAAACCTGCCAAACAAAAGTGATATACATGTACATGTAATGTGATTAAATAACTTTGAATACTTAATTGACTTGTTTTCTATTTTTTTTTTAAATTGGTTTTCTATTGTTTTGTATTTCAACCTCGATTATCTGAACATTTCGTTTATATGAACCACCCCTGGATGACCAACATGTGATGGCACTCTAACTTAAGATTACACTTTGGACAAATATACTGGGTTTCTTCGGGGGCAGCTGCTGCTGTTATACTCATATGCTGTTAGCCATCGCTGCTGCAACTCCATAATTATGCAATTGTGGCTAAAAAAGCAACGCAAAATGGATTGGAATTCGAGAAGTTTCTAAACAGTTTAAAATCATTATCAAATTCTTTGGTATTATAACCCGTTAACTTACCGCGGATGGATTGGGTGAGACTGCTGAAACTGTCGACTGATCCAGTGATTAGCTATCAGTTGCAAGACTTCCAGATTGCCTAGCATGTCTTCTACGATGTTGAAAATTGGGATTTTAAACAATAATTCCTGTATATTCAACTTCAATTTTTATAATAAATTAGCCAGTAAAATCACACATACCGGCTTGAGCGATGTGCGTGCTCTCCATGCCGTGTTTTAGGCGACATCCTTGCTTTCATTGCCTTCAGTTCTTCCAATTAAGACAGTCTCTCTTTCGGCTTGGATGCTTTCGCGAGACTTGCGCGCCCCCGGAAGTAAGCTTTATATAATTCAACCTTCAGGGGGGGAATTATTTACATGCAAATATTTAGTTTTTACATGGAAACAAAATATGAAAATCAATCCTTGAGAATCAAAGTTATGATGGGTTGAAGGTGAACTTTCAGTCGGATGGCAAGCTCAACTTCCGGTGAGTTTTCGAGTCGAAAAGGGTTTTTTGGTGTTGAAATACCGAGTTTGAGCAGCTCTTTCCGAGCTGTGAAGCTCGGAATATCAACAATTTCAGATTTTAAAAAATCCAGCTTGACTCAAACAACAATAGCCTCGGGCTACTTCATAACGAATTAATGGTAGAGCAATTACTTCCTTGGCAGTGAAACTCGAGTACATTAATCGATTCCAATCAAAACTTACTAAACTCGACTCTAGCTACTATATGCAGTTCAGCCCCCCATCACTACTGCAAGTAGCTTGGATAAGAATTATAATGTCTTTTAGCAATCATAAAAAAAATATTACTAGCTGTGAAACGTGAGATACTGCATGTTTACATTTTAAAAATTGAAAGTAAAAAAGAAGGAATATCAGTAATGCGTCAAATTTACGACTTTCACTTTTTCTAAATAAACAAGAGGGTTATGAATTAAAATAATTATTGAAATGTTACAATAACCATTGAAACTGCATTAAATTTCCATCTTTACCTAAATGTGCAAACCAGCCTCGTTAAATTATGCAATATTATAGCATTGTTCATAAAAGTGTATATGCATACATGAAGGAAATACAAATCCTGAGCTTGTAAAATAGGAATTGTTTCAACCTCAGCTTGTAGTTTTTGAAGTTCTTCTCTTGTAGCCAACAATTCAGCAGATCTGGACTGGCCGCTAATGCTTCTTCATAATGCATTCTTGAGCGAAGTGCATGCTCTTCATATCCAGTTTTAGGCGACATCCTTGCTTTCAATTGCCTATAAGTTCTTCCATAACAGTCTGTTTTGGCTTTGAATGCTTTTGCGAGACTCGCGCTCTGCCGCCCGGAAGTCAGCTTTATACACATTCAACCTTCAAGTGGAAGGAATATTTAAATGCAAATATTTAGTTTTGACACGAAAACAAAATATGAAAATCAATCCTTGAGAATCAAAAGCTACGTTGGGTACAAAATGAACTTGTTTGACCCCTTCCAGTACCCTGCATAAGAATCATATTGTCTTTTTGCAATCATAAAAAAAGTATTACAACAAGCTGTTAAACGTGAAATACTGTAAGTTTGCCAAATATGTAATTTAAAAAAGAAGAAATATCTGTAATTGGTTATATTTACAACAGGATTATGAAATTTGAAATTTTACAATAACCAATGAAACTATTAATTTTCCATCTTTACCTTAATGTGCATAATAGCCTCGTAAAATTATGCAATATTATAGCATTGTTCATAAAAGTATATATGCCTTCATATGAATGAAAGTAAAAGGAAATACAACGCCCGTTACCTGAGCTTGTAAAATATGAATTGTTTCAGTCTCAGCTGGTTCCGGTTCCAGTGCCGATGGACTGAAATACACAGGCAAAATCGACGCTTTCGTTTTGTAAATCTGTTTGCATCTTCGGTTTATTTATCACGAGTTTCGTGAGAATCTAAACACGTCATTGATGCACTGAAACGTGTCAAGGTGAATGTCTATTTCGCCGGGAAAATTCAAAATGTTCCTAACATCTTCAACGATACAAAAACCCTTTCTATAGGTGGAGATTAATCAGAAAAACTCGGCTAGAATCTAATAAAATAAAACTTGAGATGATGTTATGGTTTATTTCAAAAGTTAGATTTGGAAAATGTTTCAAACATGTTAAAATTTGGGAAAGATGACATTTTTATTTCATTCTGTCCACTTTCACCCAATTTTATATCCTCAATATTTAACATCTGGTGATGCCTCAACAGCCTCATACTTGTATATGCATCAATATATGAAAACAAAAACAGTGCAATACGATCAGGTTTAAATTTGATAATATTTTCTCTTTAGAAAAATTCTTCACTATATGTTTTTAGCTAATTATTGTCGCTGGCATATACATGTACTTTTATTGAAATAAAAAGCGAATTTACTTGGGGAAAAAATGTAAAGAATTTCATTTATTATCGGAAAACCAAGTATAATTTCTAGAGTAGTATCATATTTTAACGTGTTATTGTTAGTGTCAGTCTATGAGATAAATTGAGATAAATGAAATAAATTAATTTTCAATATTTGATTTAAAAATTTCCATTAATTAGTTATGTTAGGTTGTGATGCAGATATACCCTAAATATTGGAAACCTTGATTATATTCACGTGCCAATAAATAATCGATTTTTATTAACACTGGTCTATTGAAATGATACACAACTTCGAAATAGTGTATAATTTAATGCAAACCAAGTAGCCTATATCCCAATACATCAACTGTCCGTTTTGCAGTGAAAATCGTTCTTGATATGCCACTCCAAATTTTTAAATATTAAACATTGGAATTTACTTGAATTTGAATGCCTGAACAGAACAAACAAAGGAGTGCTTAATTTAATATTTCAAAAAACCTTTTTCAATTGCAGACTCTACAGCCTCTACAGTACATCTCATGTTTTTCCAAAGATGACCAGTCGATAGAAGTGGAAGCTTCATTTATTGAATATTTGTTCCAATTCTTTTCAGCGGTATAACAAAACGCAATTCAATTAAAGTTGATCAAATAACAAATAAAAATACCAAACGCATGTTGAATTAAAAATGGCAAGACAATGGCGTATAAAATAGTTATCATCGAAGAAAATGCAACGAATAAATAATATTATAAATAAATTAAAATAACTTGATTTTTTCGTTGGCAATTAATAGAATAATCTTTGTTTTTAGAAAACCCAATACTAAAGAAATTTTATTTGGTAATCAGCGCCCCAACCCGGTCCACAAAAGGGATGGGTTGTAATTGTTTTTTCTCGCGCCACTTTCCTTGGATCTGTGAACAAATTTTAAAGATTCGACGTTGTTTTTTCTGTCTTGTCCCATAGGCCCATTTCTGACATCCTCCAACACCAACGCATTTTGCCCTGTGCTTTCCAAGTATTCATTCGCAAGTTTGTTTCTGGCCGCCTCGAAGAATTGGCGCAAGTCACTGACAATGTGAGGTCCAATTGGAACGGATGGTCTCTTCCCTAAACCTATCCATTTGTAGCCTGGATCGAACTTGGGTCGGCCCGTTCCAGCTTTTCGTACTCTGGAATTAATCAGTTGGTCATCTGACAAGAAATCGGACGGCGTTTCTTGCGGCGCGCTATCAGCAAGTTCCTTCAGAGCTTCCAGAAGGTCCTTCAAGGAAGGATCTGGAGCCTGTAGCCCTTGCTGCGGGACGTATTCTGCAACGAGAAAGAAATCAGGAATCAGTTACGAAGCGTAGAAATTTAGAAAAATTGACTATCCCTATCTGCATCTCTGTCCTGGAACTGGTGATTTTGCCCTGTCATGCTCAGAAGCAATTTTTAAGCAAGCGTTTACAGACTGACAGTTTTTACCGTCATGTGCCACTAAATAAAGCCATATTTTTTTTCTCCAAATTTAACAGTCATGACATACTGCAACATTTACGACTTCGTTTAGGAAATTCCTAACATAAAATGCATGCACAGTTGAACTATTTTCTGTTTCAGACCATCTTAAAATTATACAGATTCTTACCAGCAATGCTTAATACAATTATAATAGAAAATTTCGTTTTAAATATTTATGAGTTTTCCGCCTTTTTTCCTTGATGGTATAATGAACTTTTTTAATTTTTTATAAAACTTCTAATTCGCCTGTCTACTAAAAAAGAAATTAAAAATAAAATAAACTGGGCAAGAATCTATTATGCGAGTTCTAGTATTATTAATTCAAAAATACATGTATGTAATATAAATAATTATAAGTTTGCTGATGAAACGATATATATTGACATGTATTTATACTATATGCGCGTACTTTATAAACGAATTAGTACATACAGGTATCAATACATCAGTATACAATTGTACAGTATGTATGTAAATGCATCAATACTACAATATACCCAACAAATTAGTAATTAAACAACAATATATTTTTTTTAAAAAAAGGAGAATTTAAAACTTTTTAAAAATCAATAACGTGAGATAGATGATACTACTGTATAAGGTGGAAAACAGACCTTGAAGTTAAAATAGGGGTACTCAAAATGATTTATTTTTTGCGTAGGGTGCGCAAAAAGCGTACAGAAAAATTCGGCTCCGCTCTACGGACGCATGCTCAATACGAAAAACGTGAAGTACGCAGAAATCAAAGTGAGTTGACATCAACGATCGTCGATAGTATTTGACGTATTTCAGCATATTTTGCCTAACTGAACCATAAGAATAAATAGGTAAGCATTTAGCATGGGGGCGCTGCGGCCATGATTCGTTTATTAGGCCTACTTCGTCTCTATTGGTAAGTACAGCCCGGGCAAAGCCGGGCCTTCCAGTTAGGTTTATATAAAGTAAATATTTTAATGTAAGAAAGTTACATTGAATGTGAATGGGGTCTTTATTTTCTTAGAAAACAACATGCCGTGCACCAATTGTCGTGCACAAACAAACAAACCAATTTTGAGTAGCAAGGAAGTTTTAAAGAAAGTACATTTCCAAGTGAAATTTACTTGCCCGAATACATCGAAAATAATTATAGTAGTATTTAAAAAATAATTGATTTAAAAAAAAGAGAATTGAAATCTTTACAAATCAATAGCACAATATAGATGATCATGCTAAAAGGCGGAGAAAATAGGCTATCTTGAAGTAAGAATATTATCTTTAAAGCGAAATTATGCGTATACTGCAATAACGAATAAATTTTTCATTTTATATAAGTGAATATTTTAATGAGTTGCATTTAATGTGAATGGGGTCTTTATTTTCTTAGAAAACAACATGTTTTCTAGTAGTAAAAGTAGTAAAAAACTCTTAAAGAAAGTGCATTTCCAAATGTTTTTTTGTCCCACTATGTGCATACTTTTGCAGAGAATTTCTAAAAGTTGCTTTTGGAAATATCGGATATATCCTATACAATCGCACAACTTGTAAAGCTTCCAATGGCGAAATATAAGAAATGCTATGCCGCCACATGCGTGCATTATACATGTAAATGCACAAACAAGTATTCTGAGCATGTTCATAAAGATTTCGTGGACGAAAACGGGGCCCATTGTTTGGCATACCATATAAGCTCGAAATGGCATTGCACCAATGCATAAGGTGATTGTACATATTTCTGTAAGCGGGACACTAGATGAAATGAAGCATTTCTCATTCTAAAGATGACCGTTAGGCGCACTTTTAATGCTGTTCATTGATTTAAATCGATTTCGCCATTTTATTGCTATCTAAACCTTGCTCAAGTTATTCAATTATTTTAATCCCCTGCGATGTTCTGATGGGAATTAACTAATCCAACTTTAAGCTTAGGCGGCATGTGCCAAAAAGAGACTATGTGTACATGGCCTGCATTACAAGTGCATGTATTACAGTATAAGTTCATTTCCTCATGATTGAATCTTTGGTTAGGACTGCGGTGTTGCTTTTGAGGTATGATATGCATGACCACTTCTGAGTTCAAAGTAAGCTTTTGCTTCGGTAGTGAATTAAGTTACGACCAACGCTAACTTGAATTATTAATAAGGGTTATAATCTTCGAAAACTTGAAAAGCTTGCTAAATTTACTAATTGTGTTAATTGATTTATCATCAGCGGAGCAGTGATGCGAAACGCTCAAAGCGGGTAAAGTGTTTAGAGTCAGTGGCGTCGAGAGACATCATTGGGCCCGGGGGGAAATTTCTCACCGGGCCCCCTAAATAAAATGTGCATAGCAAATTGATAAAAACTTCTTGAAAACTTAATTCCTTAAATAATAAATATATTTGCAGTAAAAAAAGTAATTTATCTTGGGATTGTATTTTTAAGTTTATTACTATAAAATGGTATCTTTTAAATTACACTTAAAATCACTATTTCACAGATTGGTCAATTACAAATCAGTTACCATAAGAAATTAAATACTTGGTAATGCAAGATACAGTATATACATTGATATGGGTCAGTAGCACCACTAATGGCACTCGATCTCATGGCCACAGCTCATAATAACAATAATTTTCATTAAAACTCATAAAATAAACAATTTTGATTTTCATAAAAAACAATTTTATCAATGTTATCTCAAAGAATTTTCATTAAAATCCATGAAAACAATTTTGTTTTAAATGTTTTCTCACAGTTTTAATTAAAACTCATAAAATCTCACGATATATAAGCAATATATGTTTCTCAAGTGTATTGGGACAAACACTTAAACTTAGATCTCTTCACAGACACTGAGAATCAACACTCATTTGGGATTGCAATATACATGTACTTTAGATTATCTGCACATGGGTGATGCTTTTCTGGGATTTAGAAAAGCACCTAGAATCTAGGTGCTGTTAAAGTAGGGTTGCCACTATCCACTCTGCCATTGGGTTCAGTGCATATTCATGAGGGATGGAAACATGAAATGACTACACAAGTTTTTTACAGAATCAAATTGCAAATTACTGGTGCTTTCTTAATTTTTTTTTTCAAATTGCTTATGGCCCTACCCCATCCATCCCCCCCCCCTCCCATCGTCAGACCTGTCTAGAATAGACAAGTCGTTGGAATATACCGAATATTGCAATAATAGGGGAACTCAGAACGAAGTGTTACGAATGACACTCGGTAGCCTTAAAGTCACGTGTGAAGAATCGACACGCCAATTGGTTTAAAAATGGCGTTAACCTTAAATGAACGCGTGTCGAAGCAAGGTTGTTTGAGGTTATAATATCCTTGTTTAAAACCAATGCTTGTTGCTAAAGAGCATGGAGCACATATGTTCCTCATAACGTGCATTAATTCTCACCCCATTGACGTGCAACATGCTCACATCTCACGATATATAAGCAATATATGTTTCTCAAGTGTTGTCACGTGCATGTATATGGGATTGCGGCATCTGGGTGAATCATATTAATATTTGTATACATAATGCAAATGCCTGCCATTTTAGGTCCTCATCAACATTTAGCATGACGTCTAATAGGGAAAACCTGTCTGGTTTCTGCAAATGACGCCGGTCATGGAAGTAATTACATTTCAGTAATCTCACTCGATTAGTTGATTATTTATTTAACGACGCCTAAATCACATAAATTCATGTGCTTTTGCGGTAATTATACTTGTAATTCAGAGGGCCCTGCAGACCTGTACATCTGGTTTACAAGCTAAAATGCAGTAGCTTGAATCTGAAAAACATGTTTACTTGGGTTGCAGGAAGCGCAATTGCCATCTTTAATTAAAATCGGCCTAAATTAATTTAGCCTAAATTAAATCGGCCATGACCGTCTTCCTTTCCTATCCCATCCTCCTTGTTAAGGTCCCAATTACGGGAAATACATGTATGATTTAATTGTGGTGTTGGGAACCATAAGGATCCCCCCTGCCAAATGGTACTAATCTACTGACTGCAGGGTAAATACTAGAATTAGAATTAGAATCTTGAGTCAATATTTTATTATTTTTAAATAACTACCATGCTGGTAACCTAATGCTGTGATGTGAGATACAGCATGAAACTTATTCACGCACGGTTCAAATTTCGAATATTAATTCCGGGTACGACTAATAAATACGGTTGATTCTCGATTATCAGGGGTCCTTCTACATCAGTCATTGCTGAAACAAGCTAGTCAAATAGGAAACTGCTTCATTTTTGGCAAAAAATAATACAAATGTTTCAAAAATCGATACATTATTGACGTGGAACAACATTTCCCCCCGAATTCCCGATTATTATTTCCGATTATGTCCGAAAAAAATGTCCAATTAAATTTCCGAAAACGGATTTATTTTAATAAATGACGTTATCAATTAAAATTTGCATGATAAAATTCGTGCATTAATTGTTTGCGTATTAATTTAATCGGACATTTTTAAGCTTACTTGAGATTAAATGCCTGATATTTTTTTCCCGACTAAATGTACGAAAAACTGCCCAATTAAATTTCCGAGAAAACGTGAATTAATTGTCCGAAAGTAAACAGCTCTAGTAAATGATCAAAAAAATGCCCGATTAAATGGACGAAAAAATGCCCGATTAAATGTTTGAAAGAATGTGTCATTAATTTCATTAAATGTTCGAAATATGTTCAATGAAATGTTCTAAAAATGGGACATTTTGAATGAATGCGTCATCAATAAAAATTCTGATGATGTCATCCAGTGAACTTCTGATGAGGACATTCATGACATTTTTAGTGACGTCATTCATACAAATTCGGATGATGAATTCATTCAATTCATTCAAATCAAATTCATTAAAATTTGGATGATCACGTCATTTGTTAAATTATGATGATGTTCTTATTCCTTAATTTTTGATGATGGCGACATTAATTACCATGCAGCCCCTGGTGTAGTTCCACGTTTAAAAAGTGCAGGATAAATTGCAGGATAGCACAGCTATCAAAATTTCAA
>JAQGAO010003596.1:0-16701 GCA_034697705.1 Ommatoiulus sabulosus | reverse complement strand
TAAACTTTTAAATTTAACTTCTATGTCAGCACTTTTTGTCTTTTGTAAGTTATTTCTAACCAGCCTCAGCTTGCGCAAAGTGCGTCGAATTTCATTATTATACTAAACTGGTTCTGAACTACTGCAGCTTAATTTTATTGAAATAATTTTGGAAATGCCATCTTTAATAATACTTTTAAATATTCCCTAGTTACAATAAGCACTCCTTTGGAAAATATCTTTCGTTTATATGGACAAGTTAGTACTAACAAACTCCCTTAGGCTATCCTTATCAGTTTTATGATACTGGTATAACATCTTCCTAGGTATTTAAAATTTTGAAGGTGTAAGAGTGAACTCTGCTATAATAAACTGGTCGTGATCTCCTATGTTAGCTTCGATAATGACATTTGAAAAAGATTCAGAAGAATTTGTGATTATCAACTCAAGAATGTTACTTACCCTAGTGGGCTTTTTATTTAATTGTAGAGCGAGTTGATAACTATTCCAAAAACAATTTTGAATTAGCTGCATACGGAGACGTGTTGGACATAGTTTTCCCAGTCAATATCAGGGAAGTTAAAATAACCTCCTATAATAATTATAGGGTTATTATTTTTACTAAATAATAGATCAATTGACTTAAAGAATTTCTCATTATAAGTAGTAGAATTATTTGGGCGATGAAAAGAAACAATCAATTTTCTACCAGTTTTATTTTGGTACTACATGCCACTAATTCACAGTTAGTCTCCAGTGAGTTTTCCCTAACAGAGGAACATTTATAGGAGTGGGCAATAAATACACCACCATAACCATCTGCTTGATCTGAATGCAACTGCAGTTGACTTATCGACCAAGTCTGACAGCTTGGATAGCTTGATGCTCCTATCGGGATTGTGGGCTCAGATGTTAAGTCGAAGATTATCTTCGTAGAAGTGGGTGAATGATTCCCATTCTTAAACTGGCTGTTAATGAAGCCACTGATGTTTTTCAGGTGCACACCGATGTTTCACAGATGTTAAAGAATATCTTTTCGAGCATATCAACAAAGCGTACCGGAAAAGGGTATCCTGTAGTGGATTTTACGAAGTATTTAAGTAAAATTATGAAAGATTATCACAGATGGCGAATGGGTGTCCAGATTTGCCATTATCAGTTTTCTTGGTGTAGGTCAGCGATAGGCATAACACATGTTTATAATGTACATGTATATTGGCTTCCAGCCAGGTTGTCTCTGGCTGGAAGTGGATGGACCCATATCATCCCTTGGTGTAGTGCCTGGTCCATTTCTTGGGTTGGCGATAGTTGCTTGTAGTGATGTACCATGTGGTAGGATGCACAGCTTGATGGACCGCTTGGTCATACCTTCTATTGCTTGGTAAAGCGGTATTTATCCTGTCCTTGATTCCTCACCATATTGATTGCACACTGGTCGTGCAAAATCATGAAGTTTTCCTTAAGTGTAATGCCCTTCCCACCATTATCAGTGGGAAGGATTGTGGGTGTACCAAGCTGGAATGAGTGCCCTGGATGGTTGATGTGGTGAACCATGGTGCTGCGGTCATTGGCCAGCAACTTGTGTTGACTGGTATACTTTTGCATGCGAATCTTCAGCTTGGTGCACATCTGACCAATATGTGGCATCACACATGGTGCACTCTGTTTTGTAGACAACATTGCTACGCTCTAGCAAGTGCATGGGGACCTTTTTCGGTGGAAGCATGGACATGACCGTAAGGTTGCATTTTGGGGTGATCCTTTTGTTTGTTTCTCTCATGAAACTGCCTACTTTATGAAATCAATGCTGGTCATAAGGTATTCTGATCCATACCTTTGGATCCATGGGGCTGATGTCTTGGTTGCTTGGTGGTTTGTTGGTTGTGGCAACGTGTAGTTTCTGTAGGATTCCGTGGCAGAAGGCCTTTGGGTAGTTGTTCTTCCCTAAGGTTGCTATATTGTTTTCAATCAACACAAATCGTCTGTTTATCCGACGTTAGTTCTAAAGTCTGTCTCAATAATTTTTAGTGACATTTCGTTTAAAGCCCTGCGGGTGGCAACGTGGTATTCCAAATACCACCGTAAGGCGAGAGTGGTAAGATTAGCCTTGTCTTAAGGTTGTTGATTTGGTCACTTTAGGTGATAGTAAATATATCATCAACATACCTCTTGTAGAGCAAGGTGTGCTGAGTGATGGTGTCATCACAGGAATCCCCGAGGTCCTCCATTATCAGGTTGGCTATTACCGATGAAATGGGGGACCTCATCGCCATATTGAAAGTTTGGCGATAGGTGCTGCTGTTGAACGCGGTAAGAGTACTATTGAGACACGTCCGTAAGCCAATCTGAAAATTCTCATGGGGATTTTCCCCACCACATCATTTTGCCTTATTGCATCTTAATGTTTTTCAATTAGATTCCACTTTATCAATGAAAACATTGGTATAAGCTCAATCACATCAAAAGATAGCATTTGGTGACTGTTAGGTATCTGCATACCTCGGATGAGATTCAAAAACTAATCTATTTTTAATGTGTGTAGGCGTCTTCCCCACCACATTTTTTAGTAGCTTTGCATAGAACTTTGACTGTGCATACGAAGGGGCCACTAATGATGTAGGCAGGCTTGTGGGTCTCTGGCTTTAAATACAATTTAGGTAAAATGATCATTTTTGTGATCCAACCCGAGTCAAACCATCTTTTGACCATATCGTTAACTGATGTCTCCCCTGCTACCCAATGGATTTCTCCTTCAGTTAATTTTCTGTATGTGTCCTCGTACCCTAACATTTTTTTTGATCTTCATGATGTAGTCACTATGATCCATGGCCATGATGATATTGGATTCGTCAGCTCTTAAGAGAAGTTGCGAGACTTGGAGATAAACCTCCTGAGCTAAAGTACATCTTATTTGGTTAGTATCTTAGTGAAGTGATTATCTGTACCTGATAAATTCTCCAAAGGGATTGAATCTGCATCAGTTTCACAGATGTGTTGAGCCCTGCCGTCCTCCATCCTTCTAAATTTATCGTTAAGATGGTTCCGATTTTTGCTCGTTTCCATAGTAAGACAAAAATCCTACTTTTGTTTCAAAAAGGCACATACTCGGCTGTAAATGCATTCTTCAATGACTTGGCATGACTCCGAAATGATTTTGTTGAAGATCCTTACCTTGTGGATCATTAGAAAATTGGAATGTACATGCATATTATCACGATATTAAATCCCGTTAATAGCGAGATAGCATATGCCGACTGAGAACAAGACAGCTTTGATTGTTCTAGTTAAATAACCCGAAAAAGATACCCCTAAGTTCGGGCAGCAACGATGTACAGCACGCGGTTGTAGACAAAGGGCACCGTTAGATGATTGACATGATATAAATGTCCTCCACAAGAAGCGGTATTTTAATAATTAACCATTGTTTATGTGCAAGTTGGCACTAGTTATCACTGATTTTAGTATAAATTTAGTTGCATTGATATTTATTAGGGAATGAAACAGATCGCGGAAAATACAGGAGCGACGAAACACGCAACTTGCCTCGACTAGATTATAGTCAGTGATGGAGGTATTGAGGGTTTTATTTAGGGATGGGTCAGACAATAGAAGAGGCCTTAAGGGTGGGTGTAAGGAGGTCCCTTCAGACTTAAAACTGGGCAGTGGTATTGGATATATTCTGGTACTTGTGGTGGCCACTATTCAAAACCAGCTTTCTGCGGCATATAACGACTCGACCCAAGATGGCAGGAAACTTGTGCAAAAGGCTATACTCCTTTAGATCAAGTGAGAAATTACAATACAGAACGGGGAAAAGCTGACTTTTTCACACCCGCTGGAGGAGGGGCTGTTCTATCCTTCTGAGCGGAGATAAAGTGAGTGGTTGGATTACACGGAATACTGGCTGATAGATGATGGAGGAGAGAAGATTGAAGTGTTAATGTGTCAAGTTTTGAACCAGGTGGTTTGGAGCCATGTTTTGTGTTTTCTGGCCGCTGCCTTTAGAATCTGGAAGGGAGCTACTGGCAGCGGTATGACGCCAGCGAAGAAGGGGTTCTCTGTGTGAGGGCTTGCTTTATATGCTGGATGGGCTCCGACAACTCAGAAAAAATGAAATTCTATTCCTTTTTTCTGCAACATGTGCCTGCTGACACCGTGCTTGGGACCTGAAGAGGATCCATGTGCGTGTGTAGGTTTGCAGAAATTAGCTCGAACAAGGAGGCCTTCTTCGTTGGGAAGTGCTTGATGTTTTCTCTCTCCATGGCGAACGGGGGGTGTGGTAAATTTCGGCTGCTCAGGTCTCCTAAGTGGGAGTTTGACTAGCTATTAATCGCAGTTTGGTGAGGGGGGGTGTGGGAAGTCGGCTATTCCTCTGGAATTCCTTTTTGGCCTGTTGGGGGTTAATGTGGCGTGAAGCTGAGGAGGCCTAACTTTGTAATCAGTGTATTCATTTAACATTGCCTGGTGGGCGACCGTTTAATATAAGAAGGAGGACTGAATTCCTCCGGAATATAATGACCCTGTTTTTGATTTATATTACTATGTAATATCCACATTTGAGCTCTTTAATATTCTCGACTGCTCTGCTAGGTGAAATATCCCCTATATAAAGGGGAAGAAGGGATCGGACTCTGTTAAAAACTTTGATTTATTGAATACAAGTTTTTAGGATCTAACCTTAATTGCATGTGGATGTTTGCACTTAATGTTTGGATAGGCTCCATTATTTTACTAAGATAGGAACGCATTTATTGATGAGCGTTATGACTGGAAGTTTGTACAAGTTATTATTTCCTGTACAGTAAGACCTGGGGATGAATCAATTCTCTATTTCCAAGTCTATTGATACCTGTTATACATTCTTTATAAACATTAGAGTATAGGGGTTAGGGTCCTCCCAGCAGTGATTTATGGCCTCGTAGCCTTTGTTGCCTTAGCGGTTTGGTAACTCCGGGCCTTGTGTATTCTCCCATTTGTCCTTCGGAATAATATGTTCTTTCGGATGAGAATGTGCATTGCCTAACTTAAGTATATTGGAAGTTGGGGGGATGGTATAATGTTACCAGAATGGCAGGTTTTTTTGGGAATAAATACTTGACATACTGTTGGTGTGTCTAAGCAGCTGTGTGGTTGGGATACTGCTTAGGGTCTGGGCTCCTTCTCCAAGGAAAGAGATGCACTTTGTATTCATTGACCCTGAATGGTTTAGGATAGTGGTTTGCAATTGGCAAGAGTCAATACTAGAGACTTACAGTTGTAACGACTGCTTTTAATTAAGGTAGAATAACTAGCAAGTAAAGTAGAATACAGTGTCAAAATGATGTTTAGTGGAAGTTAATGTGTAATTGTTCTCCCAGAACTTCTTTTTTAAGGTATTTCATGGGATTGGCCGCTAAGTGTCTCAGGAAGTTGTTTACTTTTATTGTTTCTCTAGACGTTTAACCCTTTCAGCCCTGGCCAAAAAATAATTGACCAATTTTTTTTTGAATAGATATTTATTATCAACATGATAAAAGATGCCCTCATATAAAATTTCAGCTTCAAACGTGTTAAAAAAAAAATTTAAACCTTCTTTCATTTAAAATGATAAAAACGACCAAATTTTATTTATTATACCTATATTAGCATGGATTTTACTACATGTGAATTTATTTGCTAATGTTTAGACATTTAAAAAAATTTTTTTGGTACCAAAAATATTTCTGTCTATAACAGGACCAATTTAATTTAAAAAGTTCTAAAACTTTGCAGGAATGTCCTACATAATTTATCTACTGAATTGTTAAAGAAAACTACTTTAAAAACGATGCAAAATTATTGAAATGGCGGCACAAATAGATCGTTTTTTGCTTTACGAAAATTCATGCTGATGGTCAACTTTGGCACCAATTTTCAAAAATATCCAATTGATAAGGTCAGATATTAGCTAGCCAGCATTTAAGGTTAAAGCCTACTTGTGAACCTACAGCAAAGAGCAAGGCAATAGCTCCATTACTTTTCGAGAAAAAAATTCAAAACGAAGTGTCCGGTATAACGGACAGCAGGGCTGAAAGGGTTAACATCAGGAGGTTTGCGAAGGATCACACAGTCATGTGCATCATCACGAAAATTTTGCAAGGTATATTTAAAGATGCGACATTGTAATGCCCACCCCTATCTATACCCCTCTAATAATCTAATATTGTGAGAAGGACTGGAATTCTAGTTTTCGCAGCACGCTGCCCATCCTTCAACCCTTTTCAAGAGTCCTTTCTTCTATTACTAATCAGTACTTTTTCCCTTTGTTGAACAGCACCTTCAGGTATTCATAGTTGTCTTCCAATCTTACTGTGACACCATTTAGTGACCATCCCTGTGCCACCCCCTCATCTTCATTTATTACTAGGATCTCAGACTTATCCTCCCTAAATTTCAACCCAGTTCGCACTAATGTGGTATCCCAATTGAGAGCTTCTTAATTGGTGGAACAGGAAGGTGGTGCTTGGAGATCAAGCTCTACTTTCCGAGGCTGCTTTTGCACCTGCAGGCGTTTGTGCAAAGCTGCACACAGATGAAGTGGGGAGTAGCTGGAAAGAACATGTAGGGCAGAGTTAGCTGTGGTCCTGTGGACATGGCAGATGGCAAGTAGGAAGAGATGCTGAGCAGCTGCTAAGGCTTTCACAATCCGGGTGTCATGTGCACGATGGTGCTAGACCTCTGCTTCATAGAGCAGCATTGGGTCTATTGCCCGCTGGTACAGGGGTCTGAGTACCTGAGAGGTGATTCCATAGTCTCGGCTACTGATAGTGATTACCTGGGACCCTATTCTGCCCACTTTTTTTCTGAATATACCTGGTGTGGATTCCAGTAATATCTTCCTAAAATTGTTCAGATTTGTTACAAATTCAATTTACCAATGATGCGTAAAGTCGATCGCAATTGACGTAGGAGCATTCTCCTGAAAATGGGCGCGATCCTCCTACCATATGGCATTTATTGGCTGACTGTAGGGTACAGAGTTGAATTGAAAGTAAACTGTTGTAAAAATTGCAAATTTGTCATCAGAAATTAAATTGCAGCATTAATACGCTGAATTTGTGACACACAAGTGTCATTCTTCAATTGATGCCATGTTATCCGTATAAAGTGAAAAAGTTGAGCCAAGTCATCATGTTTTGACGAGCGTCGTGTCCGATATTGTTGACCAACATTCGTGCATTACGGAGTTAATCCAATTGGCGCAGTGCCCGACTTTTGGTCGTTTTCGCATCAGTTATTTTGATCGCTGTGTTACGTGCGGAGCTTATTGCATCAGCCATCGTAGGATCGAAAATTTTTTTGCTGAAAATCTCAAACAGACATTACATCAGCAGATTTGTGAGTTAATACGATCATGCCTCTTTATCTTTGTGAGATCAAGTTTGGAGATCAAATCTCCCTTTCAAATTTACATTTTCTTATGCTTGATGTTGTGCGATTAAATAAAATTTGTTCCACATTGCAATTACTGTTACTTTGTCTGTGACCGCTTTAATTACAGGGAACGATACCTTCAGTCTAATATGAAATTGTAAGTGTTGACCATAGGTCATAGAAAATGCTAGTTACAAACCTGGTGCTCTGATAAGACGTCTGTCATACTACAAGGTAGCAACCCACACTTGATTGTTCTTAGACATTTTGTAGGGTTGGACTAACACTCCAAACAGATCATCTTGGGCATTCATTTGTCATTTTCATGAAAGTACCTTCCTGTGTCAATTTTACATTAGTCTCATTGGCACCGTTCCCAAATGGCTTGCGCTACCAACTACTGCCAGCTACTCCGCTGAGCAAAAATGGGATAATGGTCGGTATGTTTTAATCTGATATGCAGAAAAGATGCTTAGTCCATTTTATATTTAGATAAAATTTAGTGAGAAACCGTGTGTTTAAGGCACATCTCTCCACCTCGTTAGGTTAGTCCACATATAAACAGCACAAGTTAAAATTTCAAGCAATTCTATGACCAACACACAGTCGCTAAACAGAGTGGGCTAAAACGTTTTTAGCACAGGGCAGTAAGTATTAAATTTGTATCAAAAGCTTGCAAAGGTTGTAGAACTACAAAGAAATGCAATCATTTTCAAAATACATCATTGCAGTCCTTATACTGGCTATTGTAGATGCTAACAATCCAATGTTGAAAGAGTTGTCTAATTTCAGCGTTGATGCCCAGTATCCTTTCTAATGCTCAGAAGCCTACCATGTATACACATTGCCATGAATTGTTGGAAACTATTTCTCCACCTATTTTTGCAAACTTTTGGAAACCTTACCTCAATAAGTAGACATTTAGGGGTACCACGTGCACAATGTCTTTAAATATCTTTAAAATTTTAAATACAATTGCGTCTCTTTCTCTTTGCAAACTTCTAATAGAATTCGGATTGCTCCATGTTTTCCTACAAAAATCATTTGTGTACAAATGCAATTAATGCTGAAGTTAAAAAAATATTCTTTCTGATGCACCGAAATGTCGTTGAGCACGATGGCACTAATGTCCTTGTCTTTCATCAGGAAAATCTTCAACAGCATCGGAATGATTTTCAAACCTTCGATGTGAGGATCCTTTACCATTTCATAAAAGCCAGCAAAGAGGGCATTATAATCATAGTCCACAAGGTCTTGCGAGACCTTTTTGGCAATACAACCCACGAGAATTCAATTTGTCGAATTTCAATTCGTCGCAATTTACCGAGCAAGGTGGCTAAGATGTTAACATTCTCGCCTTGCTTTCGGTAGACCCAGGTTTGCTTTGAGGGTCGACTATCCTCGATTGTGGTTTTTCACAGTTTCCCACAATTTCTCCAGGCGAATTCGGGGATAGTTCCTAAATAAAATCGGCCATGACCGTTTTCCTTTCCTATCCCATCCTCCTTGTTAAGGTCCCAATTATGGGAAACATAATTTAATTGTAGTGTTGGGAATAATCATCTCCAGACTACTTAGTCTGACTTAATTTGCATAAGGATCTCCCCTGCCAAATGGTACTAATCTACTGACTGCAGGGTAAAGAATTGAATTAGTTAGATAAAATTTAGTGCATGGAACGCTTAGCATGAATAATATTTAATTTATTTACAAGAAAACGAATAGTCTCTTTGTATTCTCGATAAGCAGAAGAGCAGGAAATCTCCCTCCTACTGGGGTTCCTTCCGTCGATCGATAAACTTTCTGCCTGTAGACTTAAGTTTGTCTTGAAAGAGATATGAAAGGAATACACAGATTAATTGTCAAAAAACACTGCTGCACCCGCTATCTTCCTCAGCAACTCCAGATGATCTGAGCAGAGGGTACGTTTGTCTCTGGGTAGAGTGCATCCCCTTACTGCTAATTGATTAAAAAACTTGTCCATTGCCAGTCTTCTAGGTTCCAGCTGGCAGTAATACAAGATGTGGTCCGTTGAGTCTGAATTTGGACTACAACTGCAATTTCCATCATTATCTTTTAAATTAAATCGATTAAAATAATGGTTAAAAGGGCCATGACCTGTCACGGTATTGGGAAATAGTTTTTCCTTTACTGGGAGTCTGATACAAAGCGAAAAAGCAACCTGGCTGTGTCTGATCCCTCCCAAAACTGCCGCCAAAGGACTATCGCATCTTGAAAAAACTTATCTTTAATGCTTTAAGAGGCTTACTGTGAGCCGTTATAATGTTGAGGTCGGCTGGTACTGAGGTTACCAGCTTTAGCTTTTACCCAACACGGCTTTATAAACTTCCCTAATTCTCTTAGTTAACCCAGATTACAGGATGTCTAATGAGCTCCACAGCATTTGTAAGACCCATTGGCAACAGCCAACATCTACAACATCTACAACATCAGAACAAACACAAATTTCATCCCCTGCTTGCATCCTTTTTTCTAGGATGGAAACTTCTTTTCTAATTGCAAAAAGTTCCCCCTGAAATACTGTACTTGTATCAGGAAGGCGGAATTTAAAGCTATGTTATACGACCTTCCAGCAAGCAGATCATAGCAGCTCCTACCCTACCGTTATGTTTTGAACCATACTTAAAACACTTTTCCCCTTCCTGCTGAGCAATATCTTCAAATTTGTTTATGACAATCCTGTTTCTCTTTCCTATGTGTCTATGCAAGTATAAGGAAATAGGCAAATTTAATTCCAGTTTATCCCTGACCTTAGTTATGTACATTCTATATTTTGAGTCGGCAATCAAGTGGAGAGGTAAAACACATTGGTAAAATTATCAAACTTGTAAATTTCTCGAAAGTTTCTAGGTTTTACGCCCCAGGATTTCCCACAAATAGCAATAAGTTTTATTGCCAAACGAGATTTTTTCCCTGCAGGTAACTCATCTAGGGTAACCAACTGAATTTAAGGTCAATTATAACCCCGAAGTGTTTTGCACTTTGTGACAAGGATATAACCACTTTATTTGAATGCAAAACTGGCCCTCGAAGGGCATTTGTTGCTGAATGGAAAATAATCTGAGTTTTCCGTTCATAATGTTCTAGTTTTAAACCTGTGGCCCACTTACAGCAGGCATTCAATGAAACTTTGATTGTTCTAATATCTTTACCAACAAACCAAACAGATAAAAATGAGAATCGTTGGCAAAACCTTGTGAAATTACATCCGTTTTAATGACATATTCATAGCTTGGAGCCATGTCTCCATCAAAACCAGCTACAATACTGGGCCCGAGCAAGAGCCTTGGGGACAGCCCTTTGATGTTAAAATTGACTGGCTTTCGTGGTTGGCAAGGAAACTACTTATTAGTCTGAACAAATTGAATGGACAAGAAAACACCTTTAACTGTGAGAGAATTTCCAGGTTCCATGCATTATTGAATGCATTTCTTATATCAAGCAAACGATTCAATGGCTGTCACTGTAGACCTTTGCTGTCGAAAGCCAAACTGCCTATCAGGCGACAGATTGTTCTTTTCTAGATGATATTGCAAGCGCCTAACCATTGTTTTGTCAAGAAACTTGCCCAAAACCAGGAAGAAGACAGATTGGACGGAATAAATTAGTTCCATCTTTAAGAATAAAGACTACCCTACTTCGTTTCCAGCATAAAGGGAACACTTCTCTAGCTAAAGATTCATTCAATAAACTTAGCCCGTTTACCTAAAGACACCTTAAAAACCCATGGGAGAGTGGCAGCTGGGAAACCGTCAATCCCTGGAGCCTTATCAAGGCTAAAAGAATTTGCAATCTCTTTAAGTTCATTCAGTGTAAATATAACATCATGTGGGTCTTCATTAGAGAGATTATGATATATACGTTGTTCCATAGAATCCTCAGCTACAATATTTTTAAAATACTGGCTTATTAAAACGTTTCAATCAACCTTCTAATTCACATCTTTTGTCCCATATCTTCATGCCCAACAACCACTGTAGAAGTAGGCATAATCATTCTAAACCTCTGACTAAGCTCTATGCTAATACGGATGCTTTCTATTGGTCTTTCTTTTTGCATGCTTTTAGACGATGTATTAACCTTTCTGATGATAGTTCAAATTTAACTCAAGTTCAATTTTTCAATGATGTCTAAGTCAATCGCAACTGACGTAAGAGCTTTCTCCTGAAAATGGGCTCGACCCGTTACCATATGGCATTTAGTTGCTGCCTGCAGGTTACTGAGTTGACTTGATTTAAAATAAGTTTAGCTCCTTTGTGGTTTCTTCACTTGGTACAGTAAAAGTACCATCTGATTTCCGGATACTGGTAATTGATGAATAGGGCATATACTTATTAGTATCTTACAAATGACACTAAACAAATTTTTAGCTGCTGCTTTGCAACAGTGTAAACACCATGCGCAGCTCCTACTTTTCAAAATCTGGTCCTTATAGTATCGACAAATTTGGTTAAATTCTTGAGTCCGAATTTGCTTCACTTCTTCATAACCACATTGCCTTCTTCTGGTTTTTTGTGTGGGTAATTAAACAATTAATGACCTCCCCAAGGATAGCTTGCACCTTCAGGAAGTTTAGTGTTGGTGGCCACATCTGAGTTAACATTTAGGGAGTGCCAGCCAGCATTGCCCTGATGCTGACAATCCTTCCTACCACATGGCATTTACTTGCTGGCTGTAGAGTACTAAATTGAATTGAATTAAATAAAATGTTTGTAAATGCAACTTCATAAAAAAGAATTTAAATAACTAACAAGAATAGCTTCAACAATTTAGCATTAGCTTGGAGCGTTGATAACACTATTGGTAATCCAATGTTTAATGATGTATGTTTGGGTGCTCCCATAGCTGTTGCGATTTTCCTAAATTAATCTTTTCTGGAATCCCTTTTTATTTTTCGTTTTTATGCTGGTGTAAGCTCAAAGTATCAGCAGCAGCATTTTTCGGTTCCGAGTTTTTAATGCCGAGGAGGCTATCCGTAAAAAATACAAAATAGCAATTGACAATTTTTTAATTATTGCTAATAAAGGGAGTTTCATTTTTAAAAAAAATAATTTGGATGACTTACATCTCCGCGATTTCCAGTTCTTCAAAATATATCATAAGGAAGTCCGATACTATTTTAAAAAATTTTAACGTGTCCGTTTTTGGATTGTATTTTATTTTAAACAATTTCGATGTTTCCTTGAAATTCTGATTATCGACGACTTCCACATTTCTCTTTCTCGAGTCTTTCTTTTTTTCTTGCTGCTTCCACGTACTCTTTGGTCACTTGAACAAAAGCGGGATCATTTTCTAAAACTGCAGCAACACCGGCTTCCGCTTTTTCCAAAGCTAAAACAGAAACAGAGTAAACTGCTGCTGCAACGTCAACCTTTCCCTCCTCGAAAGTTGTTTCATGTCCGCTGGAAGTTTCCTTGGAGCTGGATGTTTCTTAATCGCTTGACATTTCCTTACAAGCCATTTCTAATTAAATCCTAAGGACTACAGAAATACATACTGTGGAAAACTTTGCAAATTTGTCCTCTGAATGTTCTCCCAAGTGGGAACAACCCACATGGATACGTGGGGTCCACATGGACAACGCATTTAAAACTAGTTAAGCTATGGTGCTGAAATTTGGTATGGGAAATAATATAATATACTCTAGGCAGCTAAAATTGTAAAGTTATACAATGTAAATCAAAAAGTCTCCTGCAGAACACAAAAGATTCCATATCGTGCATCTCAGGTGATCTGCGAGGTTCTCTAATCTACAGATTCTCGTCTGAACCAATGCCAATGTTTTTAAAAATTACATATATAAGTTTGTACACCCTAAAAATTAGTAATACTTTACAAAATCAGGGTAGAAAAAAATTCTTAATTTTGCATTATAATAACTCAGGAATTTTTACTAATACGGGGAAGTTGACAAAAGTAGTTTAATTGTTTCAAAATCAAATTAGGATATGCTAGAATATATCGCCCTGGGTTAAAGCTTAAAGTTTATAAATGTGCCGCAAAACTGCCTCATCACATACATATCAGGTGAAAAGCGTCTAATGCAATTAATGATTTAAGATAGTTTACCTTTCGGGATATAAATTTTATGCTGAAAAAGTTTTTTTTATTTTTGCTGAAACGAGCATGTATAAAATGTGAAAATTACAAATGGCGACTTGGCTCGTTTTTTTTTTTCTCGAATGGATTTAAGGCCTGTGCGAGATCTTGCGAGATTTTTAGTGTTCCAGACAATGTGCTTTACAAGCAGCTCATTACAAGTGATCTAATAAAATTGAGGTTTCTTCTAACTTAGGATCTAACTTAGGATCTTGTTCTGAAACCAGGTGATCCACTGAAAAACTCAATTTTAGAACATGTTGGTGCACTTCTGATGCACATTTATTGAAGGGTAGAACACATGAGGTCACAATAAATGGTGTGACTGTGTTCTGTATGGGTATTTTTGATTTACAGTGTAGAGCTAGTGGAACGCGAGAATGAAGCCGTCGAGTATGGTGCCGCGGCTCTAATGTACAGCAGAAAAATTCTGTAAAAACGTTAACAAACGAGGGGGTTCATCAAGTAGGGAGATCATTAACGGTATACTGTGTATGTACATGTATGTAAAATTTTAAACGAATCAACCTAGTAGGACGCCTAAACGAAGCTGGCGAACTTGGCCCCGAGAGTCGTTTTTCCCGTAAAAACGGCGTTGAGCTTGTGTGGGGTACGCGTTAAACAAAAACTTGCCCAAAAATTACAATTTCTTAAAAAAAATACGCAGGGTTAAAGCTAAAGATCAGGCCATGTTTTCCTTGATGGATTAAGTTAAAAAATAAAAAGATGTAGCTAGTTTTAGGCGAGCACGTGGGCGATAAAACAAAATTAAGGGAACTATAATATAAACTGTAATATAAACTCACTTGCCTTTTGCTTACCTTGCACTCGCGATCATAAAGAACAAGTTCTTAAGGCGAAATTTTCTAGAATTTACCAAAAAACACGTCGATCTCTCTTGGTAACAATGTGACCAGTATCATGCTCCTACAGTAAGCCTCCTTGCCGTCAACCCTAAGGTTTCCTTCCCTATTTGGACTTTACGTGTCTTTGCCCATCCCCTACTGTAGTCCCTTGTTCTTTTTTTGGCCTGGGTCCCAGCATTTCCATCCATTTTTTGGACGACAAAGCATCTTTGCTAGCCTTCCTGTCTCTTAGTTAGGACTATGCTGCCTGCATCATTCAGGTGCACCCCATCCTCTGAAAGTACTCCCAATGTGTCTCGAAGTAGTTCCAGCTGTCTATTTACCCTACTTTATCCTCATAACACAACTCCCTCAACTTAATGTGGAACTCTCGTCTTTTTTCCAATGCATCACTTGGAAGTATTCTGGAGATTGTGATCTCCACTTTCTTTGCTTTCAACCCCTTAATAACTTCTTTATAAGCCTCCACGATACTCTCCACTGCCTCCCTCTGCAAATCATTCATACCCAAATGAATCAACACCTGCTTAGTGTTTACGCTGCAGATCTTCTGCTCTCCCTCTTATTAATAAAACTGTCGTACGGTGTACCCACAACTGCTGTTGACAATAACACATTCCTCCGTTTCTATGTTTGCCACTCTTCTTAGTGTTTTAAATGTTTTTTCGTAGGCCATATTTACAAAATTTTTAACCTATCCAAGGATAAATTTGAGAAAATTTTGAAACTTTGTAATTTAAATTAGCAAAATTTCCGCCACACATTTTCAAACTTTTTAACTGTTTTCAAGTAGAGATTTTACAAAATACTCAACAGATTGCAAGGAGAAATATGCTTAACTCAACCGAATACAAAATGTGTGAAATTTTTTAAAACTGGCATTGTTAAATTTTGTAAAATTGAATATTGTGCTGTGTCGATTTTGCAATGTCATGATACAATATAACATATATACTGTGTATTTGTAATAGAAAACAAAAATGTGTATGCTTCAAAAATGGCAAAATTGTCTTAAAAAGAAGTTTGAAAAACTTTCAAAATTGACCGATGATATTGTTAGAACCTTTGAAAAAATTGATAATAAATATTTCTACATTTAGACAAAGTTTCTATAAAGAAAATTTAATTTACTAAATTTAAGAGAGTAAGATAAGAGCATTTTGCAAAATATAAAAAAGGAAGTATTTAAAATTTTGAAACATAAAAAGTGGAAAACAAGAAGCGCCATATTGTGATCCCCTTATTCTAATTTTTCGAAATACTTCTCTTGAAAATTTCAACAGTTTCAATTATTTTTAATAAACCATTTTAATTGCCTAGAATAGACAAAATACCATCCGGTTTCTCTGAAATTCTGATTTCCATAAGTCACTCATGAGTTTGCTAATCACTCATGTCCTGGAATGCTTGATCTTTCCTAATCCTTTAATGACCAACTACACAAAACTGGCTAGGGAACAGTAGGGTTGAGAAGGTCTAGTTATCCTAGAAATGTCTATTATAAAATCTTCCATTTTTAAGGTTTTTTCTATCCAATTTGTTTGGCAAAATTCTTCCACGTGTGTAAAGCTTACACCAAAACTGTATATATTTGTCATGGTTTGCTTGCTAAATAGTCTACTAGTCCTAAAAACTATTTTTATATATTATCAAATCTTCAAAATTCTCATAACTTGCGGATTCTGGTAGGAAAACTTGAGCTGTGCCTGACGCAACTGAAATGACATGGTTGGTTTCAGATAGTCTTCTTTAACTGCTCGCATGACAGACACGTAGACTGTTGGATGAATAAGGTCTGTGTTTTTGCGAAAACGTCGAGGTTGCTTGTAACAAAGTCCAGGATCATCTCTTTGAGCATTGCTGAAAGGAAATACTTGAGTGCTGTGTAGCTGCGGTTGTGCATCGCCAAAATAAACCTGGGAGTGCATTGCTCCACACTTAAGTCTTTTCGGCCGAAAGGTTTTTAAAAATTGCCCTCGTACACTCGAAACCTAAAAAAAACAGTTACGAGCTAACATTGTCACGTAAATATGGCTAGACCACAAAAAAGTTCCTTTTTAAGCTAACCAAGAAGTGAATAAGGGTCCTGAAAATTAATATCACGCAATGGAAAAGTTTAAGAGTGAGAATACTGCTAGTACCTTTACGTTTTTGAAAACAGAAGATAATTTAGACACAACTATTTCAGATTTATTGAAAATGGCCACAGGAATGCTTGCACATTACAAAAAGTCCATTATGGGCTAATGAAGTCAGTTCCCATTTGTAAGGCTGACAATACACTGTCTATTCGTGACTTTTTCACAAATTTAGAAAATGTTGGGAGTTTAGGGAAATGGAATGA
>JAQGAO010003595.1:0-16702 GCA_034697705.1 Ommatoiulus sabulosus | reverse complement strand
AAATTGTCCACGCAAATTGTACAAATTTTTAAAATCTTCTAGGTTTTCCGAGTATTAATTATACACATTTTCCCAGGACGAAATTGCAAAATGTTTCAGCAAGGACCACCAAGCATTAATTTTCCAAAATTAACCTACAGTAAGATTTCCAATTAGATGAATTAGTTGTTGAAATGTATCAATAAGGTTCACGACAGAGCATGTTATCTGCTCATCCAAAAGAAGTTGCATGTATAAATATGGCATCTTGGAAGAAACACGACCTCAGTGCACCGAACATTTTTTGCAGTATGTGGGTCAATGTTCAACAAACTTTAACATTAAAAACCACGTTGGGTGCTATTCATCAACCGGCCTTTTTTTCCTCCTTTATAAATGATATCAATTTTAAGGTAGATCTTTTTCATTTATTTCATTAATACTTGTCAGAGAATGCCTTTCCTCCCTTTTATGCTTTCATTAACCCGCTTTGCAACCTCAGAGCGAATTATTTCAGGCTCGAATTTAAGGATAGTCAAGTCTTCCATGAACTTTTGCCAAAGTTTACAAAGAAATACCATTCTGTTATCTCGAGGGTCATTCATAAATCCTCAATTTAATTGGATGTGGTGCCAATTTTCACGAAGTTGGAGAACACTTTCGACCTGCCCTCTCCAACTCCTCATAAAACCATCGATAAACAATGGATTTTAGCTGGTAGCCAAGAAAGTTTTCGTACAAAAATCTTTGTACGAAAAGTTCAAAGTCCCAAAGCAGAAACAATGGCCATCAAAATCCCATTGCCTCAACTTATTTATTAAATTATATTGGCCAATAGTTATAGATTCGACGCCAGCATTGACCCCTTTTCTTCATTGTTTTCATTAAATTTATTTAATCTTTTATAAGATTGATTCCTGCTTCGATTAATGCCTCGCCACCTCCATTTTAAGATCAAAAAGCATTAATCAATGTGGCGGCAACTCTATTAAAAGCAATTGGTAAATTGCTCAGAGCTAGGAAGGAGAGAGCTCACAAAAATTCCGTAATTAGTGAATTTCCATTGTGATTAATCAAAAGATTATTATCTTCGAAGGTACGTTCCCCTCCTTTGCCAGCCCATCCAGAAGCCCATTGTTCCCATTGTGACTATTTTGGGAAAAAAGTTGAAGTGCTGACCCCTATGGCGTAACATGGGACTATGGTGAGGGTAGGAGAGAAAATCTCAATGATGAAGTACTTGCTGCTGCTGCTGCTGCTCTTGCCCTTTCAACTTTTGTTTCGTTGATGGGGACCCACATGCGATGACTTTGGGAATATAAATTGGACGACAGATGGCACCCTCACAAAAGAAGAAGGACCACTTCTGCTAAATCCCCTCTCCACAAACGACCCACGTGCGTTTTTATTAGGATTTTCGGGGGATTTTATCCCCTTGATTGATTCGCATTATTTCCCCCCTAGCAAATATTTCCGGAAAAAAATTGACTAATGCGATCAAACTTCGATTTGTCAGTTTTGGACTTTGAGAATTACAGTAAGTTAAATCAATTAGCTGCTGGCTAGAGTCATATTGGACTTGTAGCTGACAAATGACGATGATCTACTGCCATCCCTAAATGACATTTCAAGATGTTTGATTAGGAAATCAATATCATCAATGGATTCTGTGGTAATAAGTTTGATAATTCAATCAGGGTAACTTTTGGGGAAATGGACCTTATGCATTGTTTGCGTAATTGTATTTTTTCATAAACAACTGGAAACCAACCAGTTAGCAATAGAAAGTATAAAATGCATCAATCTGAATGAAACATGGTCCAAAATGCATCATTCTGAATGAAACATGGTCCAAAATGCATCATTCTGAATGAAACATGGTCTAAAATGCATCATTCTGAATGAAAAGTGGTCTAAAATGCATCATTCTGAATGAAACATGGTCTAAAATGCATCATTCTGAATGAAACATGGTCTAAAATGCATCATTCTGAATGAACCACGGTATAGAATGCATCATTCTGAATGAAACATGGTGTAAAATGCATCATTCTGAATGAAACATGGTATAAAATGGATCATTTTGAATGAAACATGGTCTAAAATGCATCATGCTGAATGAAACATGGTCTAAAATGCATCATTCTGAATGAAACATGGTCTAAAATGCATCATTCTGAATGAAACATGGTATAAAACGCATCATTCTGAATGAAACACGGTCTAAAATGCATCATTCTGAATGAAACATGGTCTAAAATGCATCATTCCGAATGAAACATGGTAAAAGTGCATCTTTCTGAATGAAACATGGTTAAATGTATCATTCTGTGGAACGCAGGAACAGCAAGAAACTTTATGTTGCTAATTGGTTGCCAGTTATTTCTGGAAACAAAGTTATGTAAACAATGCAGGTAGTTATTTATGTAAAAATATTATGTAAAACATTTCATAATGTGAAACAATTTATGTAATCAACTGGAAGAAACTAGCAACAAAAAGTTCCCGTTTCCTCCAGTGTGGAAACAGCTTCAAGAAGGTGGAATTGCTAAGTGAAACCCAACAGACATTTTATCACTCCTTAAGCAATGAGAGTAAAAATATCTGAATGAACATTAAAGTAAATAAACTAAATTCATAAAAATACGAAATTTGCAAATCTTTTTGAAAGTAAATCGAGTTTTCTGGAAACATTTTCAGTCACAGTTTTCTTCCATCTTTAAAAGAGTTGAGAAAGAAATCATCTCATTTCAGTGACCTGGAAAATGAATTTCAATAACCTTTAAGACAAACTCCACATTTGCGAGGACCATTTGCAGAGTTTTATTCCTCATTATCATGAATCTTATTCATGATTTAGAATCGTGTCTGATCTTTTCGTCGACCTTTTAAAAACGGAAAAGCAATGACCCTCAGCATGGGTTGATCCACCAGCCATAAAAGATAATAAAGGCCAAAATATTCAGAGGGCACGATTATCGTCTTATTAAAAACACCGACTTACAAGTGCTATAAGGAAGTATTAGCATAATTATCAAATTTACAAAGAATGACGTCTATGAAGTGTACATTAAGAATGAAACCGTGTGGGGTGTCATGAAAATACTTAACGCAAAATTTACTGGAGAAAAATGGGAAATTTATATGAAATAAGTTGAAAATAAGGAGACTATAATATGGTATTTAAATAGACAAGTTTAAGGAAATTCTCCTAAAATATATGGAAATGCTACTTGAAATTGAATATTTATGGAAAGTTTTCACGAAATTCAAAACTAATGGAAAGTTTTCTTCAAAGTTAAAACTGAAGAAAAGTTTTCTTCAAAGTTAAAACTGATGAAAAGTTTTCTTCAAAGTTAAAACTGATGAAAAGATTTCTTCAAAGTTTAAAATGATGAAAATATTTCTTCAAAGTTAAAACTAATGGCCAGTTTTCTTGAAATTCACAACTTATGGAAAGATTTCTTGAAATTCACAACTTATGGAAAGTTTTCTTGAAATTCACAACTGAAGGAAAGTTTTATTGAAATTCACAACTGATGGAATGTTTTATTGAAATTCACAACTGATGGAAAGTTTCCTTGAAATTCACAACTGACGGAAAGTTTCCTTGAAATTCACAACTGATGAAATGTTTTCTTGCAATTCAAAACTGACAAAAAGTATTCTTGAAATTAAGATTAATGGTAAAATTTTCTTCAAGTAAAAGGTTTAAGGTTTCGCCATTTTTTGGAAAGGGCGTTAACAAATAACAAATATTTAGTACGGCAATAAAGTTAATTACTAATAGGCAAGGAGAAGTCGGCATAAAGCGGGATTTTTCCAAAAACATGCAAATATATTCAAATGAAAAATGAACTATTAAATAAACACTCGAAAACGGACGTGATGCCCACCCTACCCTGAAGGATTTTTTTAAATTTCATTAAAAATTTTGATGGGATTTACGTGACCCCAAAGCACCTTAAAGGCTCCCTGGTGTGACTTAAAACACAATAAAATGTGTAAAGTTGGATCAACATGACAGCTAAACAGCCCACAAACGTCGTTCAACAATTACAAATTATTTTAATGAATATTAATTAAGCAGATTTGGGGTTTGTAACTTTCTAGGAAAATTTTTTTCAAAACATTGATATGCTACCCAAAAACTTCCACGATAATTTTAAAAAATAACAAACAATATAATATACAATCTTACAATGACAAATTTCTGAAAACGTTTTACAAAGGTATGAAAACTTTTCACGAACTAATGAAAACTTTTTACAAATTAAATGAAAACATTTCACAAATTAATTTTCATTGAACTCAGTTTAAATTTACGAAAATTTATGTAAAAAATGTATTTACATGAAATCGAGCCTAAGATTTGATTACAAACATTTCAAATACAGGTGTTACAAAAACAATGTTAAATATATCTTGATCATGTAATTTTAAAAATATTTCATTAAAAAAAAAATTTCAACACAGTCGTCTATTCTGTGAAAAGTACGAAGAAACTTCGTTGAACTAGTCATTTGTTAGCTAGTTACCTCGCAGTTAATGTGGGCAAACTTCCAGCTCGTCTTTTGATATAAATATTCAAATAAAAAAGATGAGAAAAATAATCCATTTCACACGATTAGTGTGTTTAAGGGTGAAAAAACCGTTTTCGCAAAAATCTAGGTTACAATTGTCAGAAAATGGGATTAAGAACGAGTGTACAAATTATACGCCTAATTCAGTCCAGGATGAGATTATGGCTTTTGAATATATTTTATTCAATACAGTGATAAATAGTTCATCTCACTCTTGTTTAATAGCAATTTTTTTCACAGAAGGGTTTTTGATAAAAAAAGTTTTAAACTAATTTTTTTTAAGGACAAGAAGCCAGAGAAAGAATTAAACGTGTATTTCCTAAGAAGACATAAATGGATTAAAATAATAGTTTTTTGATAAAAAGAAATATTCCTCTTTTTCATCAAAAACAAGCGAACAAATCCATGAGAACTAAAGTTTGATGGAAACTAGGTTCGTCCTATTTTGCAGAATATTAAAGCTAATAAAATATATTTAATGAAAAATTTTCGAGTTAAAAATTTAACATTTTAAAGTAACATTCGATCATAAATAATACGAATAAATTGATACGAATTTTTCTACGAAAAGTTTATTTAACCAAACTATTAAGCCAATAATATATATTTTATTTCATTTTTCCGAGTTTAAAATCGTTGGAAAAACTGGATTCAAAGATAAACTCAAAACGTGATTCTCTCAACAAAAATTTGCCGACAAATGGATGAGAACAATTCTGAGAAAAACAACAATTTTATGTAAACAACGTTCATCCTTTTTTCACTAAAATTCTAAAGCCAAATGCGGTATATTAAAGCTAATAAAACATATTTAATATAACGTTATCGAGTTTAACATCGCTAGATAAATAAATGGTAATAGAAAATTTCAGGTTTTTCATCAAAAACATGCGAAACACGAAATTTTCTACGAAAAAGTTATTCTTCCCAAATCTTAAAGCTAATAAAATATATTTAATATAACGTGTTTGAGCAGAAAATCGTCGGAAAAATGGATTAAAAGTTCATCTTGTTGATAAAAGAAAAAAAAATCAAACGTTTTCCATAAAAAATATGCGAAATTTTCTGAGAAAAATCAAATTTTATGGGAACTAGATTGGTCCTTTTTCGCAGAAGTTATTTGGCCAAATATGATAGCTAATAAAATATTTTTAATGTAGCGTTTTCGAGCTTAAAAGCTAGCAATGAGCAACGAGTGTTTTAATTGCCAGCTTCTGGTAATAATAAATATTTGAAAAATAACCGAGTTTTTTTTTTTTACAAAAATGCAAAATCGTGAAAATATTTTGGTGCGGTTGAACAAGTTTTCACTAAACGATAATTAAAATCAATAATTAACGAGCAAAACTGACAATTTCAACGTTAACACCATTGTTAATTAACGACAGAAAGCAACAAAAAAAGGACATCAGATAATAATTCACAAGAATTTTGCGTAATTTGATTTTTTTTGCAAAATAGGCTCCTAGGGAACTACCTTTAAATTTGAAAAGGATTACCCATTGCGGTTACTGTCAATGATCCTTACTTCCCATTTGTTTTATGTTGCAGAAATTTTCATAAAATCAGGTTGTTATGCAGTGGGTATCAAAACAAATCAGCATTTTGGAGAATATTTTTATATACATTATTTGCAGTTTCTCACAGACCAGCTAAACGGTTCCATTGCTAAGTATTAAATTTATTCAGAAAATTAAAACTATGCCAATGATAAATTAATTATAAAACGTACAAGTACGTATTTGTCATAAAAAATTGATGTTGAATTTTGGAAGGATTCAACAGGGTGATGACTTAACATTTTGAGATTTTGAGAAAAAATACAGTATTAGAAATCATGAATATTTTACTTGTTTAAAGAATTAAAACAGGTTAAAAACACCGCGACTACATGTTGAGGATGTGTACAATTCACGTCAAAAATATTTCAAAAAAATATACAGTAAATATTACATAGCATCTTCATTTTCTGGAACTTTGCTTAATTTGTCTGAAGATTTCAAATATTTAACAGCCAATCGAGCATAATTGTTTTAAAAAAAATATGCAATAATACTGGCGTTTTATTGCATTATTTTTAAATTAAAAACGAAGCATTTATTAGTTTTATCAATACAATTCATGTTAACATAAAAATTACTCAATTTTAATATAAACCACAACACTTTGTGTCTAGAAAGATTTGCAATATTCAGCAGTCAATCGAGCCTGAATAATTTGTTATTTGGGATCAATAATGGAAATGTATCGCATTTTTTTATTACTGAAAAACATAATTTTCTGTTTTATCAATATATATTTTTCTAAAACAAATCTGATTGACTTTATCATCACGTAAACCAAGACGAACTATTCGGCAGTCAATCGAGCATGGATAATTTCTGTAAATATGCATCTATATTGTTTATTTATTACATTACTTATGTTTGAAAAACATAATTTATAAATTATATCAAAAAAATTATTGTTAACAATATCATTTACTTTATTATGACAGAAACCACAACCACTATATCAATGTGGTTAGAAAAACGAAATACTCAAGGGTCAATTGATGCAAATATGCATCTATATTGGTATTATATTACATTATTTATGATGAAAAACAGACTTTCTAAATTGCATCAATAAAATCGACATTAAAAATAAGATTTACTTCATCATAACATAAAATCACAACCACCTTGGGTTTTACAAAGATGAAATATTCAGCAGTGAATTATTTCTGCATTTTATGGTTAAATGTTTTCGCCAATTTCGGTGAGATTAACTGCGGCATCTTTACAATTATTTTCCTCGTTTTATTTGGTGCAAAATGTTTTATGACCAGTGGTCAAAAATCAATTACATTTTATCTTGTGAGTTGCTGGTCTGCAATTGCAGACCGTTTTTTTTCTCTCTCTCTTAATGTTGGGCAAAAACAGATGGCTATGACTCGGCCATCAATCTTTTCAGAGGTGGACAGGTCACTTTAATAAATCCTCATATATTTCAAATCTAGTGACATACAATTCTCCGGACAAAACAACAAAAAAACGAAACAGTAAAAATTCGGGACAAATAAAATTAACTTTTAAAATACTATTTCCTGTTTGGAGTGTCTCATGGACATGGCCAATAATATATTGTCCATTTTTACGTCATAGTACTACGCAATGTTATACTGCTAGACCATATATAACTCTTCCAATGATTTTTGTCTTCAGGGGGTTAATTTGGGTCAACAAATCACTCCGCGAAATTATAGGAAAACGAAAAAGCTACTTTCGTAGTTTACGATGACCAGTGGTCAGTCAAGAGCAGCCTTCACTGCCATTAACCGGCACTGTAACAACACGTTTTGGTAGTTAAAATAACTTTTGCAACAAAAAGAAAACCAATTAATCAATCATTATGTGCAGTATTTCAAATTCATCCTACAGGCAATTCCTATTCCCCCTTGCATTTTTTTATTTATTTATTTCCCTTAAGGAAAGCTTATTTTTTAAAAAAATTAGTTCATTCAGAAAAATGTATTTTAAGTTCTGCATTTCATGACCGTGTTTTAAAATTATTTCGTTGAGATTACAATATTTTTTAAATATTTCACTAAAGAAAACTATAATTTAATATGTATTTCATTAGGAAAAGCGTATATTAAAATCTTTTCATTCAGAAAAATGCATTTGAAGTTAATATTTCATTCATCAAATAGTCCAGAAAACTGGAATTTAATGTGCATTTCATTAAGGTTAGCCTATTTCTTTAATTAGTTCATTCAGAGAAATTTACTGTGAAGTAAGTTGCATTCATCAAATAGTATTATTAAATTATTTCCTCCAGAAAATTACTTTAACATGCATTTAATTTTAATAAGCATATTCTATGAAATATTTCAAACAGAAAAGTTCAATTTAAACAACGTTTCATTAACATAAATGTATTTCAAAATACATTTCATTCACAAAAACATATTTCAAAATTCATTTCATTCACAAAAACTTATTTCAAAATACATTTCATTCACAAAAACATATTTCAAAATACATTTAATTCACAAAAACATATTTCAAAATACATTTCATTCACAAAAACATATTTCAAAATACATTTCATTCACAAAAACGTATTTCAAAATTCATTTCATTCATAAAAACATATTTCACACCACAAATGTATTTCATTCAAAAAAATTATTTCAAAATGAATTCTAAAAATGTGTCTCACTTAAAGTAGGCTACTGGTTTATCTAAAAACAATTTTCGATAAAATGGACCAATATCGAATATTCCATTCGATCTTAAATAATTTTCGAGATAACTAACAGAATTCAATCTGCAACTCATTTTTTTCTAAAAAAAAGAGCATGTTTTACTTTTCTTCACATAGATGGCAACACATAACACTGATCTCACGAGTGAATGTGAGTAGCGAGGGAATAACCTCATTTGGGAAGATTAAAACACCAATTTGGCCAAATATAAGGGTCATTAAAAGCCCGTTCAGGTGTAAATAAAAGCCAGCGAAGTTTAATATAGAAGGGAGGCAAAAATATTGACCAATGCAATTGCCAAGTGGGTTGAAAATGCCTCGTTTTATTGCTCAAATAAACGCTTTAATGAAATTTCTACAGTATGGGCAAGAACTTTTATGGTATCATCTACTTCAGGAGGATCAATCACTGGACGATTTAACGTTATTAAAACGAACTGTTTCCGGCATATTTAACAAGAGTTTCATAAGCTACATCCAATAAATGCGCCATCAGAGAGGGTCATTTGGTCAGTATGATTCTCATTTTGGGTTTCATCCTAACCATAAACGCCTCCAGACCATAATCATCTAACGTAATATCGATCACCTTTATGGATGATTTCCCAAAAATCCAAAACAGAATGATCTACCATATGTAAAAAAATATGTAAGTGTGGAATTTTGTTTGAAAAAATACTACTAGTGTCATCTATGATTGAAGTTTACATGTAAAATTTTGCCAATGTTATTTAAAGTAACTTAGAAATAAAAATTAAAATTAAAAATTAAAAATTTGTCAGAATTGCTTATGTAGAATTAAATTACATGTAACTCAAATTTTTTTGAGAACATTGCATGAAATTTTCTAGACGAATTAATAGTAATTTTTTAAGATAAATGAATAAATTTGTGAGTTTTGAATACTGATATGAAAATATTTGAAATCATAGATGAATTTTATCGATTAACAAAATAGATTAATTTAATGATAAAAGTTACTTTTTAACTAGTTTTGATATCATTTTTTTAAAACTACTTTAGTAAGAACGGACCGCGAAAACATGTATATACGCGAGAAAATATTGCAATACGAAACCAAAAACTTAAAAAAATAAGGTCGCGTCACTTCACACCACGAGAATCCCATTCGTTTCTATTGAACATCCACGTTGAAAAAGTGAAGCCTCGTCATATCGCGTTTAATAAGCTGGCGTAGCCCAGAATTAAAGTTTCTTCCGTACATTCAACAGATCCTAATTTGATAACCATCTTAAATTTGGGTGTTTTTGATATAGCACCACCTACGGTACTATATTTTCTCAGAAGGCATTTATGAAGAGCAGAAAATTCCTCAGAAATTGGGTTATACGCATCTAAAAAAGCTCGAAACAGCCTCGGGATTCACGATGAAGTTGAAATAAAATTTAATTAAAAATAAAAAAAGGAAATTCGCTTAACAACTGGGTGCGAACTTTAGTTTTTACCCCGAGATAAAAATGATAAAAAAACAAGATGTGTGTATGAGAAATGAATTGAATCGAGCGCATCGTAATAAAGTATATATTTATCATTCTCTTACATCGTTTCAAAACAGAAGGTTGTTTTTGTGAAGGGTCACACGGTGTCCATCTTGTTCGGTACTGGTCAGCCCACCGGCTATTCATAGGCCAGGAAACCACACCACAGGATACGAAATTTTTAACAAATAAAAAATGCACAACCCAGAGGAATTAACTTCTAAAACTTGATCCTATTCGAGGGAACGTATCAACTTGAAAGTCCTAAATTGGGAGAAGTTACGCAAGTTGAGCAGCTGAGCAAATTACCAAAATTTGAGATTTGGGAGTTGAGGTTGATGCATTTTGGTTTTAACTTTTATTTCTGATTATCTACGAAATGTCGCAAATAAAAAACCATTATTGATCAAATGTGCCTCGGAAAATTGGGTATATCAGTTTGGCCCAAAACTAAGAAACATTTCCTAAAAACACCCAACAACGATGACATTTTTACCAAAAAACTAAAAACTAACAATCATTTTCTAAAAACACCGATGAAAATTTTCCACAAAAACTAAAAACTAAGTAACATTTCCTAAAAATAGCAAACTATGATGAAATTTTTACCAAAAAAGCTTAAAACTAACCACCATTCCCTAAAAATACAGATTAAATTTTTCCAAAAAACTAAAAACTAGAAAACACCTTTCCTAAAAACACCAAAAACGATGAAAATTGTCCCATAAATTCAAAAACTATACAAAACATTTCCTAAAAAACCCAACAACGATGAAATTTTTCCCAAAAAACTAAAAACTAACAATCATTTTCTAAAAACACCGATGAAAATTTTCTCAAAAAAACTAAAAGTTAAGAAACCTTTCCTAAAAACACCAAACAACGATGAAAATTGTCCCAACAATTCAAAAACTAACAAACTTTTCCTAAACACACCAAACTACGAACGATGAAAATTTTCAAGAAAACTCCAAAAGACGAAGAATTTCCCAAAAATCCCAACCGTGCACACACATATACACGAAACATTTCCCCAAAACCAAAAAAACTAAGAATCATTTGCTAAAACACCGATCAAAATTTTTCCCAAAAACACTAAAAACTAACAAACTTTTCCTAAAAACACCAAACAACGAACGATGAAAATTTTCCAGAAACTCCAAAAGACGAAGAATTTCCCAAAAATCCCAACCGTGCACACACATATACACGAAACATTTCCCAAAAACCAAAAAAACTAAGAATCATTTCCTAAAAACGCCAAAACAACGATGACAATTTTACCACACAAAAAAAAAACAATTTCCCAAATACTCAAAAACTAACAAACATTCCCCAAAAGCCCAAAAAACCCCGATGATACATTTTCTAAAACAACAAAAAGAAATCAGAAAAAAGGTCCAAACAAAGACATTGGTGAGATGTTTCCAAAATATCTAAACTCATATCCTTCCAGAACAAGAAAAAACAAAAACTACATTTCTCTTAGAACCCCAGTCATCGATTATCCGAGCAACCCAAGCTTTTCCCAGAAATATCCCCGGATAATCGATTCTACAAAACCAGCAATTTCCACAACAAAGAAACCTCGTTATCTCATTGACATCGCATTTCAAGATGGCAGAATGTCAGCAATCACAAACTTCAACAGCCAACAGTAAATTTTCAGTCATATTTCCCACTAAAAATGCGAGGGTGCTCCATGGTATTTCGGCCCAGGGCACATCGTTTGGGCCCCTAGTTCTTCAGCTCTTCAGCATTCCCAATTAGGGTTCGCATTTCTGGAATAGCGAAATCCAAAGAGGAGCATTTCCCACGCCTTGGTCAGACAGACCATGCAACAAGACACAGACAAGACAGGCATAATAGTTCGGTGCACCTCGCAAATGGGTGCAAGGAGGGTGGAGTCCCGAAAAAGGTGGGGTCCCAGCATTCCTCGGGTATCGAGTAATGCCGAAAAAGGCCCCAGGCAACACCTGTTGATCAATATGAAACGAGGGACCCTCCGAAAGACAAAAACCAGTAAATTATTGCCCAAAAACGACCTGAAGTACTGTTAAGTGAGACAGGAATGCTCCCATGTAGGTGGGATGAGAAAAGAAGAGAGAAACTCGGTCCACCCTGGCCTAAGGTTCTCGTGGGTGGACACGTACCACGTGATCGCTTAGGCCTAAATTTTAGGAATGTAGATCACATAGAAAAAAAAGAAGAAAAACGCTTTGTAACGCGCTGGAGATGTTGAAATATGATCATTTTTGGCCTTTTGATCAGCCATGGTATCACTTTCGGTAATGTAACGATGAAAGACATTGATCGTTTCCATTGATAACTGAATTAATTGACTTCTTAGCAGACTTCAACAAAGTGTGGAAAAGTTGGAAGATCGAACTGTATCGTTTAAGTAATTGACAACCGTTACCAATGGCTGATAAATGATTGCTCCTTGAGATGACAACAGTTGACAAAGTTGTTGATCATTTGCATGCAATGAAATGACTTATTGTGACCAGTTCGATATCAGTTTCAAACACCTGACTTCAGGAGTTTAGAAGTACTTAATGTAATATTGATGAAAGTGTTATTTATGGTAATATTGTAACGAAGTAACCATAGATTGACAGTACGATGTAATAATAAAAGTGGCCCAAATCTGATAAAGACAAAGTGGTCAACAATCTGATAAGAATTAAGCTTACAGAATGCTCGAACATCAACGGTCCAAGTAAGGACAATCTGATAATAGTTTACGTTGATCATAAATCTATGGTCAAATTGATAAAATTGTGTAATGTTTACAAACCAATGATTGATAATTCTGAAAAATCAATGATTCATGAAACTATGACTAAAACTTACGAATAATGATCAAAGAGTTCACAGACTGACAATGATCATAGTGATCATAAGTCTGTGGTCCCAGGAAACAAATTCATAATTAGTAAATGAAGTGATGAAAATCCAACGTCCCAAAAAACCACAACCTGTTCATGAGAATGCATGCAGTAATGACAACAAAAGATCAAAGATGATCAATCTGATACCGAGTATAAAATGATGACAAACCATTGGTCAAGGAATTCAAAACCTGATGAAAAGCAAAAGTAATCACAAACCAATGTTTAATAATTTACAAACTTATAATCATACAAAATGATCACGAATCAATGATCCAAGAAACCACAACTTGCCAATGATCAGAGTAACAAAACCTGGCTCGGAGTATAAAATGTTGACAAACCATTGGTCAAGAATTTCACAGCCTGATGAAAAGCAAAACTGATCACAGACCAATGATTAATAATTCACAAACTTATAATCATACAGAGTGATCGCCTGCCAATGATCAAAGTAACAAAATGTGGCTCGGAGTAAAAAATGATGACCAACCATCGGTCAATTAAAGAATTCACCAGCTGATGAAAAGCGACAAGTGATCACCATGCAACCAATGGTCACATTAGTCATAAACATGATAAGAAAAAGAGGAACAGCTGGTATAAATGGAGCACAATCTGAAAATGATCAAAAAAGCTGCTTGAAAAAGAGATGAGGAATGCTCCATGAGGCGTAGGTTACAAAGGCAAAATGTTGGCCCACCCTAGCCTAAGGATTTCGTGGGTGGACATGCACGTATACAATGTGATCAACTAGGATAGAACAAGCGGAGGAATGTAGATCACGAAGAAAAGGCCATCGAAAGAGAGGCTCTTCAACAACGAGTCGTGGCTGCCATTGAAGAAAAGTTAATTAACATCATCGATAAAACTGCGAGTGGGCGACGGCAGGGGGCGCTGGCGTTGAACAGAAAACGCCCCATTTGGCAGCAGCACGTGCCATCGAGATGGCCAGGGGGATCGACAATTATTGGGCCATTTAAATTGGGGCTAGGTTGGACCGCATCAACTTTAATCAAGTTTTGTTTAAAACTCACTCTCGGAGAAGCTGCTCCGAGAAACACCTCCATTGATGGACTAGCTGCCCCCTGGTCAAAAAAATACTGCGGCGCACGTGCGCCCAGCGGTCAATCAAAAGGCAGCCTTGGTGAAACGCCTTAAAACGAACCTCGAACCAGAAATACTTTTGAGCAGCTGCACTTATGGTCAACTGACCACAACTTAAAAGTTAGACAATTGATCAGCAGCTGACAATGTTCAATTGGATCAATAACTGATTATAACAAACTAAAGGTGATCATAAACAGGAAGTTAAAAGTGGTCAAACACTGAAAATCAATACACTGATCATAAACTTATGGTGAAGTGTCACAACTGAAGTGAGACAACAGTAATCTTAAAATTGATCACAAGCTCACAAAGTTTAGTGATGCAGGAACTAATGGTGAAGTGATCATAAGCTCAGAGAAGGTAATCTGGCGATCAAGTTTATGATTGCAAGCTGCCAAAAAGTTAAAAGTGGTCAAAAACTAATGGTGAAGTGATCACGAATTAATGGTGAAGTGATTAAACGATAATCGTAAAGTGATCTTAACTGAAGTGAGACAACAATAATCTTAAAATTAATCATAAGCTGACAAAGTTCAATAGGCTCACAAATTGATAACAATCTGTAAAGGTAATCATAACATGATAAAACGTTAAGTGATCATAAACTGACCAAGTTAAGTGATCAAAACTTGAGAAAAAGTTAAGTGATCATAACATGACAAAACGTGAAGTGATCATAACATGATAAAAAGTTTAGTGATCATAACATGACAAAAAGTTAAGTGATCATAACATAACAACAAGTTGTGATCAAAAATTGACAAAAAGATAAGTGATCTTACTTAAACTGTCAAAAAGACAAAACTGATTATGAACTGCCAGAAAGCTAAGTGGTCAATTAACAGATAGCTCCATTAACAGATTAACAGACAGTAATCTTAAGATTGATCACCAGCTTCCAGAAAGTGCAAATTAATTAAAAATTAACGGTAAAGTAACCCCGAAACAATAATAATTAAAAAAAGATCAAACTGACCACAACCTAGCTAACAGAAAAATCAAAAGCCACCAAAACCTGATACAGTATTAGAATGAAGATATATTAACTAGAGACAGTTTATACGGAAAATAACGGCAAAATACGGTTAATTTCCACTTAGATTGTTTTTAAAAATTTCCGACAAACGGTTAATTGCGGAAATCAAAACAATGCACGGGGAAATAAAAAAAACACGAAATTTGACCATTTTCTTCCTCACCAACCTCGTTAAAAAAAGTAAAATTACAGGAAGATCAACGCTTTAATTTTATCCCATTTTTCAAATTTATTAAACAGAAAAAGTTCAATTGCGCGTTAATGTCCCCCTTAATGCGATGTTAGTACAACTATCAAAAAAAGATATTCAAATGAGAGAACTTCCTTTTAAAGGGTTAATGTTATTAATAAATTTAGTTTAATTCAAGTTTGCTTTTTTTTATATAAATTTCAGCACTTAACTTCCGCCAAAAATTTGCGGAAATCTATACAAATTTAAGAAAACCGTCTATTAACTTTTTTTTATGAAAAAAGTTTAAAAGTTAACGAATCGTTGAAAACTGTAGAAATTGTAAAAAAAAACCTGTAAAAATAAAAAAACAAAAAAACTTGCAAAAAAAATAAAGTCAGCAAAAATTGTTCGCAAAATTTACCAATTTTCACACGGATAATTTTTTTCTGAAAATATCACAATTGTTTCGCTATTTTTAGAAATTTACGGATTATCCGGAATATATCGAGTTTTCACTTTTCCGGATAATCGAACGTGTCTGTAACTTTCCTAATTACCCTAAGCATCGCACGTGTATAAAAGCAGCATTGACAGTAAACGACAAATCCACAAATTGGCAATTTGTTGAGAACTGGCCAGTGGTCAATTTGAAAAGAAAAGAAAAAAAATGTTTAATTTAAGAAGTTTGTTTCTTACCTGCTTTGTTCACTCTTAGGTCAATCCCGTTGTGGTGCGGGGGCGGAGATGGCCTTGGTGAATGGAGTAATACAGGGGACGAAGGAGTGGACCTTTTATTTACGGACAGGTCAACTGGTTCTAATTGGACGGGTGGACACTCCGCCTGAAAATGTTCAATTATTTACACTTTAAATATTAAAATATTAAGGATGTTTACAAAATCGCTGGACTTTTAAGACATTGTTGATACTAACATAAATGCCAATATTTTTTACTGGAAATTGAAAACCTTAAGGATGTTGGAAGTGTCAATCTTTTCCCCCGGAAGTACGTGTCAAACTTTTCCCCAGAAGTGTCAACCTTTTCACCTGAAGTGTCAACCTTTTCACCTGAAGTGTCAACCTTTTCACCTGAAGTGTCAATCTTTTCACCTGAAGTGTCAATCTTTTCACCTGAAGTGTCAATCTTTTCACCTGAAGTGTCAATCTTTTCACCTGAAG
>JAQGAO010003594.1:0-16703 GCA_034697705.1 Ommatoiulus sabulosus | reverse complement strand
GTGCTAAGCGTTTGCAATACCACTAAGCGACACAGTTTCCGGTACCGGAAAACCAGTCGCGTAGTGAACGCAGCCATCCGCTCGTAAATATCTCGTGTGTGGCAGCCAGAATAAAGTACAGTAATACACGCAGTAAAGCGTTGAAGAGGTGAGGACTGTGAATGATTTTTGTTTTTCGATTCATTAAAAATTGATCTGCGTTGGATTATTCTAAGTTGTTTCCTCCAATGATCGTTAGATGGCGGGTGACCTGCTCAGGTAAATACTACGGGTATATCACGTTTGATTGGTTGGTTGGTAGCGATGTTTTAAATGGCACACACAACTAGGAAGATGGGCTTTGGCGTTGTAATTTGTAACTATCAATTTCACAATAAAAAGGTAACATTGATTATTGAAGACACATAAGTCGAAGCTTTTAACATTGTTGAGTTTGATGCTGAACAACCAATTGATTAAATGGAATATGTTTATGCTACGAGGCGAAGACCTAAATACAGTAGGTTTAATCTATGGAAGCGAGGTAGGCGTTGAATATCAAACATGGCTGAATAGATAAATGGACTAGATGCGCTGGTCCATTTTATTATGTTTTAGGATATTGATGATTATGTTGCTGTGGATTTGATATGCAAGGTTTTGCCATTGTTGATGAGCAATACTGCAGAAGTACAAAAATTGATGTTGCATGCCGATACAGCTTTGTAGAGATCTAAAACTCAAATCCAGCCAAATACGATGCCACCTCCCCATTTTATTGGCATTTATTAAACTTATTTACACAAACTTTTACGTCGTAATGCAGAAAACGCGAGCAAATAAAGACCGAGTTGCATGCGATTTTTTTGCCCTTTTTTTACATTTACATTCCGTATAATGGCACTCCGGCGAAAATACCATGAGTTCATGTATCTAGTAAATTATTGAACTGGTGACCTAAATTTAAAACTGCATTAGACTGCGGGCGACGTGTATGCAGAAGCATCGCAGATACCACCAAGTTGAGAAAGCGTGCAATTTGACTGATTTTATATTTACTGTATACATGTTTAACACTCCGTTACTCGCGCTATTATCAGAGAGTCTAGAGAGATACACGAAAAATGTTTTTTTTTTTAAAAATAAATCAACGACAGTTTGAGTATTTAGACTGGTTTTTCTCTATCTGCCTTAATCAATGTCAGTTACATTTACGGGCATTTTGAGTTTAATTGCATCATCAGCCGCGATTGGAAAGGGCCCGTTTTATTTGTGAGTTACAACGAAAATATTTGTTTACATTTTCTAAATTCTTGCAATTCTTTTGTTATTTTTACTATTAATATACTGTATATTATTATATTTTACCATTTCTTGCTTAAATGGGTGCAAATCAGAAGTTTTTGAATATGAATGAGTATAGATTTGTGGAGAGTAGCGCACGTGTGCCCAGAAAACCGAGTGAGACTTTGTGCCGACAAAAACTCCAGCCACAACTGTAATATGGTTCTTTAGTTACAATTGTTTGTATTTAGTTTATGGCACATTTTGATTAAAACGTATAAAACATAGTTAAAATTTCCTTTAATAGTACTAATATAGGTTTTTTTTATTAAGCAACTTTATTCAACAATCTAAATAAGTATGTGACAGATACAACGTGGGTAGTCTCAGCAGGAACGGAGGCGCGAGTAACGGAGTGTTAATGTGGAATATGATATATATTTTATAGCTATGGTTCAGAACCAATTGTCACTGCATGGTGTGAATTCATTGCCAAATATTGGAAATTTTAAAGTAATGCAAATGCAATTTCATTTTTGATTATGAAGACTAAGGGTCAGAGCACGCTGACACTTATTTCATTAACTTAAAAACCAGTATCGCCTAGTGGTATGCGTCTGTAATACCACTACGCGACACTGGTTCGATCAAAAATAAGTAAACAAATCACATGAATAAATGCCAACGTGCTCTCACCCTAAAGCATTAAAGGCAGAAAAGTAAAAATCTTCGGAAAATATTGACACAAAAGCAGTTTGGAATGAACATGTGGAATTTCAGTTTTTTTTAACATTTGCAAAATACGTATCTCGTATATCTGATAACATGAGAAAATCTTTCAATTCCAAACAAAATTATTCAAAGTAATTCAGTATCAGATTAAATAAGTATTTAGCCTATTCATACAAAATTCGAACCGAGATCAGATTTGCTTAGTAGGCCTACTATCTTGCTGTGTCTTGCAGTCTAATAAGCTTACGTTATTCATGTTTTACATTTAATAACAGCAGACGTTTAGAATTGTAATTGGATCACTATAAAAAACGAACATTTAAGAAAACCTAATTCGTTGTTACTATTAGTTAGCTGAATAAAAGAACACAGATAAGATGTACATCACTCGATACTGAAAATCATTTTCCTTTTATTAAAAAATAAATTTCTGTTTCAAATTAAGGCGAAGTTCAATTCAGGCAGAATCATTTCCAGAATTATTGGTTTTCCTAGCGGAAAAAATGACTTAATAATGTGAAAGTTAAATTTTTTTAACATACATTTTTAAATCCTATATACTGAAATGATACAAGCAACATAATAAGGAGAGATTTGATTATTACTGATCGATGAGGAATGTATTTATGAAATAACTACAACCGTTTCTAAATTTAACCAATGTTGTCATCTAAATGATCAAAAAATAACAGATGCTTTATTTGTAACTGATGCATTTTGTTCCTAATAATCGTAAACACGACAATTTCATATTTAATTTCCGCTTTCGCCAGAAGCAGGTTATTCGATTTTGTGGATATGGTCCAAAAAGCGTCTATACGCAGTCTATAATGATGCAATAAAAATTGTACTTTTACTAATGCTCATTGCAGAAAACACATTTTATGATAGGTTTTATACATTTTTCGATATAGTTACATGTAGGCCTACAGTACAGTAGTTGTATATATCGTAGAGAAAGAATGACATCGGTAAGTCGAAAACGCGTTACCCTGCATCTGAAATTTTAATCAACCCATTTGGCATTAATTAAAATAATTTGCGTATTAAAGAACAATATGAAGAGAAGTCACGGTTATCTAATCTGTCACTGAAACCGGTTTAAAAGTGCTATTTTACATAAAAAAACAGATTATATTCAACTTGCAGTATGGTACTCGTTTCATGAAAGTAAATTTAATGTCGATTTTAAGGAACACCTGCAGAGAAGGTTTGAAAATATAATTAACCGCCAATGAAATAATTAGGAGGAAAGCTGGGCTCCTTTTCTTTTTAATTTTTTTCAATCAGGCCCAAATGGATAAATCTGAATGCATAAAATGTTGTATATTCAACGACTATGGTAATTTTAAAAAAAGCAGGACGTCACAGAGTCTAAAAGTAGAATTTCCGAACAGCTCACGTTGATTTATTTGCATAGATCTGCCTTTTGTTGACACTGCATCTGCATATAAACTGTAGGGCTGCAAACGAAGCAGTGATTAAAATTTCGCAAAATGCAAATAGGCGAATGCATTAATGCTGCATAATTACTTCTGTTTATTTGGTTTGCTTCGCCAAGTTAAGACTATTTTAATCGCATTAATTAAAATGCATTAATCTGAGGTACAAACGCGCAACATGGCGCTTTCCCTGGAGATCCCAGCATAATATCCAAAATTTGCTAAAATCAGCTTAATATATCTCATAAGCAAACAAAGGGCAAGTGTGTGGTAGACGCAATTAACGAAGGCAATAATTGAGCAGTTAAAAGTATATAAACTACAGCTGGCCAGATGCGAAGTCACGTATCTTCGCATATCTATGGGCAGTTAAGATAAACAGACGTCCAGTACCAAGGGCCATCGACTACTCTGATAACCCGAGCACAATCATCGTCAATATTTATTTCTCCGACTAGTGAGCAGTAGGCTACGTACGCCGCTTGACAAGCTAGTCGTTGAGAAGTGACATTTCAAATATTAAAACAGCTTTAATTCAAAAATATAGTGTCCTGCTTATTTTATGCAGACTTCAGCGTAGTCCATTAAGGGTTATTTAGAACGTATACAGTATTTATAAATGTTAAATGTATCTAAATCGGAGTAGATGGTTCATAAAATGGTATTTTTATGCGACATGCTTTGGAACATTCAGCATTTTTATTATTCGAATTTTACAGATAAAATTAAGTAGGAGGAACGAAAGCGGCAAATTAACGAATTTTTGTAACTACATGTAGTCTAAAATGTTTTGAATGTCAAATAGTTGTTTTTTTAATACTTTCAAAACTGAATCAAAATCAAAAGGCTGTATACAAACAGATGTTTTTTGTATTCTTACAAGAAATTGAGACGTACATTTTTTAGTATACAAAATCACCCTTTAGTTTTCGTTCATCGGACAAACTGTTAACCAGGTTTATCTAATGTATTGCTATGGTAAGCATTTTATCGTTATCGGTGAAATAAACCTTAGAAACTTAACGATTCATTGTATTTAGCTTCAATGTTTTGATTCATCTAACATCAATCCATATTTGATATTGAAAAGTCGACTTTAAGACAGAGACCGAGAGAAAAAAAACGTATGTATTTCTACCCTTTCATTATATTAAGATCAATCAATAAGATATATAAAATATATGATGAATTTCTTCAAACGGAATATAGGATTATCGATTTTTAAGTGATGCACATTAATAAACCAAATTTAGATTTTGTACACATGTAGACTGTATATACGCAAAAAATAATCCATTCTGACATAAATGCAGCTGTTCGCAACTTTGTCTATGCCGAGTATAATTATCACGAACGAAAGAAGTCATATTGTAGAAGACATTAAATAAATAAAGACCATAAGTACTTTCGATACTAATGTAAAAAAATATTAATTATGCCTCATCCAGTTTGTAGCACATTAGCATAATCAATAAAATGCAGAGCAATTGAAAAGAGGCGCATTTTTCATTATTGAAAAAAGCATATGCAACGTATGTTATTGTATTCAGTTTTTATAAGATGATTGCCAAGTGACTTTAGAAATGATTAATTATGCGAATTTAAACAGTGACCCTTCATAATGAATTCATATTAAATTGTATGAGTTTTTCTCTAAAAACATAACTACCACTCAACAATCCGATAGAGAACAATCAAACAGAAGGGAAGATAAATTACTAAGACTATCTCTCAACAAACAGATGTATGCTGATGCAATTTTATCTTAAATTGAAATATTTTAGATATAATTTGATACTTAAAAATGCTATGCAATGGCATGCGTGGTGATTACAAGAACGTTTGAAACGTGTAATGTGCAGAAAATAAACAAATTCCAAATACCAAATTAGATAATTACAGTATTCTGTACTGTACATGCATGGTTAAAAAAGAAGACGCAACATTGACCAAATGAAGTTAAATATAACACTGGAACTTTGCAATAACTTGTGGGTTCTTGGATTCTGTTTAAAATGTTGGTATACCGTCATAAAAGACAGCTCATTTGAACATATCACAGAGCCATCTACGAAAATTTTTATGCAACTGCTAAAGCGAGACTTACAGTACATCTTAGGACAAATTGAGGCCAAATTAGGATTTTAATGGGTCTGTTATCAGGTTTATAATGCATTTGGATTAATGCGGATTTTTTCAAGCGGAACGATGAGTTATTTTTGAAGCAGCCCGAATGCGTCCAGTAAATAGGCTCTCCATCGAATGCTATACTGAATATAATCATGGTTGGTAAGAGGGGACTCGTGCTCGCTCTTCTCTCGAGGGATATGTCCCATGAAGTATATCCTTTAACCCGATTGTCCTTATTTAGACCTACTTTTCGCACATTAAGTGGCGTGACCACGAGTGCTTGTCACCATTACTGTCGTCCATTTGATACACTCTCCTCCAGCTTCGTGGTCGCCGTCCTTATAAGCATGGACAGATCTTATCCTGCAGAGGCAGCATTACTGAAATCGCATACCAATGACGGAGTGCCGTTCTTTTTTTCTTTCATCCTCCAATAGCAAACCCTCGATCCTTTTATTACTCGGCTCAGTATGCGAAATGCAACGCTGCCCTTGTAAATAAACCCGAACACGTTGGGAGCATATGTCACGCACATTCCAATCACTTCGGATTATTTCAGATTCAAAAACTGCTCTCTCTACCTAGTGCTCTCATTAAAAAGGCACGAGACAGAAGTGCGTGGGCATCGTCGATGTCTTACGGATGGATGACGAGCCAGACGATCTTTGACGCAAAATGCCTTCCTTCGGATGAAAACGAAAAGCTGGATGGGAAGGCACTTTGATGCTGCCACGATAAGGGTCATTAAGCAGCCTTCGCATATTTACGTAAAAACAAAAAAGGTCATTACCGGGCCATCGACGTTCAAAACGAGAGTTTATAAATTCTGAGATTGCGAATGTACATGGTGTCCAAAAACGTTCCTGTTATCAAGGTGGATGAAGCGTGGGTAAATTATATACATCTCTAAAAGGTTAGAACTAAAGTTCTGAAAAAAAAAGCAATGGCTTATAATGTTAGATTTACTTGAACATTGAGAAAGCAATACGTTAACGCCAGTTTGTTTCGCACTTAGTAATTGAATGTATAGCTGAAGACTTGTCGGGGCGTTTGCAACATCGAGCTTACATCGGAATGCTGACAAATATCCATTTGCAATCATCTACTAGCGCTTACTGTGTTTTAGCATACAGTAGATTCGTAAAAGTCATAGTTGCCGATAGGCCAAATTTGCTGCCCATGAGCGTATTGGTGCAGAGTTATGTAATGAAATGAAAAATCAATGCTAGTGATAAGAGGGTAAAAATCAAAATGATAAGAAATTTTCTATGAATATTTAGAGAACAAAGTAGGCCTACCGTAGAAAGTTATAGAAATACATTTTGACATGTATGCATAACCTGTATATACAGTTGTTTTTCATAAATTTTATAAACGACAAAAGGAAATTAAATCAAACTAAAATACATGTATAATTTAAAGCTTTTTCCCCCTTTTTGGGTGCGAGCACAAAGAATGCTTACTTTCGACGTGCTTCCTTCAGCTTCTTTCGTGCTTGTTTTCAGCATCTTATTTCCAACTTTGGGGCGCACAATGAACGCTGATATCAGGGTCAGTATATGCTTGGTGGAGCCACTGCATGCATTGTGCTAGGTGAAACATTCCGCGTAAAAATTTGCACATGCGCATTAGCATCTCATGATACGCGTAGGACACGTTTTACGGTACGCAGGCGGCATGTTTACACTTTTGACCAATAGTGATCTGTGTGCCACTCTGTCTTAAAAATCTGCTTTCGGAGAATTCCAATCAGCTCTTCTTGTTAACTCAGCCTGGCTCGGCTAAGCTTTGTTTGTGTGCGCCCTCATTTAAAAAGCATGCCGCATTCTTATCCCGCTTGGTGGCGCTAGTGTACGCAGAGTGGTAATCGCCTGCAATAAGCATTCTTTGTGCTCGCACCCTATTACTCTCTAAAAGATTCACATCGTATTTCAAACTTCGAAGAATCATGCAGCTAATTTTTGAAGGAAATCAATATCTACGTGCCTGTTTAATCTCCTGTTTTAAAATATGCCTAAGTTTGTTAAAGTGACCTACACAGACAGTATATCGTGGCGGTGGAGACCCATGTCTAGGCAAGACGCAGACCGTGTCGTTTATGCGCCGCAATTTTATTTCTCCGCTTTGGGACGAAACGTTTTCCTCGCCAGGTATATAGTCGTATAAATGGCGACGAAGGGCTTTCGTTGCCTTTCGTATTATAACGAAAATACTAATGCCTTAGTCTACCATTTAGCATATAATAAAAGTCAAAGCTAGGTTCGCCTACGACGGTGGAATACAAAGGACGCTCATGCCATCCACTGAATGCGAGAGTATTATTAGGTCAAATTGGAAAACCCTAGGGTAGGTTTTTACATGCAATTGCTAAGAATATGTTGAAATTGAGTGATCCTTCCCCGCCAATTTTTATGTACGAGGCAAGACAAATTTTTGAAATCTAAGAAATAAAATATTTTCCCTATCTCGCAGTTTTCGTGACATGATTCTAAATATTATTATAAGAAGTTGAGAGTATGTGGGAATATCGATAAAGCCGTCTGTCTATCAACCGATGCATAGAGACTGTCAATCTAGTATCTGAGAGAAAAAAATAACGTGACAAATGCTGGATATAGGCTGGACATGCACAAATATCAATTCAAAAATATAAAAAAAAATCCAACTTTCCCATTGCACGAGAAAGTATTCACATAATCATTGATTGATTATGTTTCGAAATGGATTCTTTCAACATAAAGTTCGATTGGATCATGAATTCTAAAATAGCGGAAAGTATGGTTGAACTCTCTGTATACCCAACGTTGCGAAGATTTGTTTACAATCAGAGCAGGATTTTTTATAAGATTTTTTGAAGATTTCCCAAACCGATATTCTAATATTAGGGATCATTCTGGAACTTTAAATTAGTCGACTTAAGGTAGACAGAGGTCCCGCAGAAAGGGCTATGCTTTTATACGTATTGCTGCATGCACAATCTGTTTTGATGCGAATTCACTTGAATTTCACGACAAGTAATGAAAACCAGAAGAAAACCTCGTTACACTATAAATAATGAAACCACTCAGACTTTACTATATGTCTCTTGTCACTATTCCACTGAATATCTTTCACTGGGGTTAAGAAATGATGAAAAATAAATAGCGGTCGATGGTGAAAGAACTTTTAGTTTATGATGCGAGCTAGGCGTACCGGAGATTTTAATTATTTATCTTATAATTTTTTTCGGCTAGGATAACATTGTGTTATTTTTCCATCAGAAACCGAAACGAACTTCTCGAGCAAGAGGTAAATAATAAACGACCCTAAGGGAATCCCATGAAATCTAGATTGTTTTAATCTCAGCTTAATTCAAAATGCATGAGTTCTTCAAAAAAGATGTCGTTTCATCTGAAATGAAAACACTTTCAGTTATTAATAATTTATTGAGTTGGACTGGATTTTCAGTTTCTTTTTCTTTTATCGACCACATGGCAAATAACACTTCTGCTCAGTTTTACTTTTTTCAAAATCTCCAAAGTATTCCTTGAAGCGCATGTTTGCAACACACGAACATTCAGACCACAATCCACTCAATTTTAGCGTCATTTCCTGACTACGTTTTTATTTTTAGAGTGATTTGTTTCATACAGATTATAGAATTTAACATTAAAAATAATGAAGATATTACATCAATTCATAGATGCGAATAAAGATTGACTTTGAAAACTAGCAGAATGCACCGAACATATTTTCATCAAAAATAACCTGGATTAAAAACGTTCACTAATGCATAGTATCAACGCTTAATTTTCTGGTAACACTTATTTCATATATTTTAAATTATTTTTAAAACCACACGGTTAACGTATATATCCTTTTAATTCTCAAAGAATCACGTTCGCCGAGCATTTTCTCGGCTCTCACGCCTTTAAGTTAATAAACGCCAAAATGGCACTTAAACTGAATGAGTGCAGCAAAACCCCATAGTCCTCATTATTCAGCTTTCCGCGCACAAAAGCTTCAAGATCGAGCGTTGTACGAAGCCACAAAGCAAAATGTTAGTTTAATAAAAAAAAGATGCAAATTAAGCTATTGATCTTCTATCAAAATCAAGTATTCATCACGTATAGTTTCGAGCACGACTCTCGGCGCAGAAGTTATTCTAGCAGTACACCATTTCGCATTCATAATTCGCATCATGACTCTTAATTGGTTCCTGTTCCTGACAAAATCAAACGCACGCTTGAATGGTAGAGAAAAACGACTTCCAAGCCGTTAACTCACATTTGGATTATTCAAGCATAAAAAGATCAAGTCTGCACGCCGAATAAAATAGATGCAACGCATCGCTCTCGCTCTATAAATGGACAATATATTTTAACGACGTGGATCATCATAATTACAAGCACAAATGGATCCAATTCCTAAACCCAAAGAATGGCATTACGTAGAGAGAGGCACGGGTTCAAATGACTGGCGAATACCGGGCCAAATCACGAGCGTGTAAAACGCTCGCGAATAACTACACGTCCCTAAGTAACGCTTAAAGTGCACTACAGATATGAAAATTTTACACCAGATTCATTTTTAGGCGTCGATCAGCAGGATGAAACCTTAATTTATAGTAATATAGAATATATTTATTAAGAAATGGTCATTAAAAATTCAGGTGAAAAACTATACGGGTCACAAAGAGGGACCCTTTAATAAAAATTTAAATGTTTAACAATCGTTTGTTCAACTTTGTCGTTCATTCATATATTACCAACGTTCATAGGATAATTTAAGTATTTATCCCATTTGTTTAACAAAATTAATAAATAAGTAACGCAGTCATAAAAATCAAAAGACGATTAATGATACGCCAGATGATACACAGAAATAGACAATACGTCATACGTTGAAATTATAATAATTGATTATAAATACATTAAAAGTAAAATAAATTGCTTCTATGAATTAACTTCTTATAGACAATATACATATTTTATTCTCCAATGGAAAAATAGAATATATTCCATAGTAGCTCGTACTATTATAAAGATTGTTCAATGTTTGCGCATTCTTTTTGGAACAGATATTCGTATGCTGCATATAGGGTGAAACACAGTTCAGTGATACTGTACAGTATTCTGTAGGTAAGATATGCCAAATTTTCTTCTCAAAATTCAAGAAGTCAGCTTTAATAATAGTATTAAAACGCAATGAGCTATGTCCACCAAAACAGGTAGAAAAGGCATTTTTACAGCCAGATGTACAAATTGTACTCACGCATAGTTGTATCGCAACAATCTACTTCAAATCTACCTCAATATACTTCAAAAATCATGAAATCTGGCAATGTTTATAAAGCAGTAGACTAAGACTAGATCGAGGCCACCAACAGTTAACTAAATAAAACTAATTAGAAACACGAGATACGAAGTTTCCTCAACTCGTGAACTCGAGAAAACTTTTGATCGGAAATTTAAAAACGCTGAAAACACAACTCGTTTCCAATTCGAGGTTGGAGAAACGCCATGGCCCACCCTTTTTTATTCGGAAGACGCGGCTCATCACGTTTTAATACTTGAAAAATATCCAACTAAAGTGCCCGAAACACTCGCAACTTGTTGAAACATCGGAGACAGTAAGGATGGCATTTGCGCGTTTCGAAAATCTCTTCGGGGGTTTTGTTATAGGGACTTGTCAGGCACACGCTTAAAAGGCAAAAGCAATCCGTGCCTCGGTGCTTCTGATAATCGCCTCGTTGGCAAGCTGACACCCAGGGACAGAGTTTGTCAACCGCACATATGAAACGCATCAGGATGGAGGCCCCACGGAACGAGCTCAAAAGAGATTTCAAAAGCTTTCTAGTCGCTAAGCCAGCGTCAATCAAAATGTACCTCTTTATCCTAGGAATCTAACCCGTACTGCGAAGTATTAAAAAGGAGCTCAATTGGAACATCCGAAGAGATTATACATATGCTCCGCAACGTGTTTGCCGCCCCGAATTTCGCTCGATTAGAAACGCCTACGCTGGGTCCTTCACTCACACTCATTTGTCATCGTTAAAACCAAGATAGTCTTCGAATGACCCAAAAAGAAGGCAATCAATGATCGCTTCGAGGCACTCACTGATTGCCCCCAATCAGGGGCGAAAGCAGCCAAAAAATTGGCGCGATGTTTGCCATGTCTTATAGTTGAAGCTTCGGATTAATTGCGTCCGGTTAATAACCGGAAGTAGCGAAATAATACTCTCTTAGACCATCTTTACCAATTGCAACGCGGGAATATAGTATATAGAACATGTTCTGCACAGGTTGAGCAGCTCTAATACCAAAATGCATAATGCTCCGAGACATTTGGAACTTTGGCTGATTTAGTGCCACCTTTGATTTCTTATTGTCAATGCAGATAAACATTTTCATGAACAACATTATCACAAATTGAGTATACATTTATTTTCGAGCTATGTGTATATGGCGCATCCGATAGATATGAATTTCGTGTATAGACTCGGGCCACGTTCTCAAGGAAGGTAACTCGTCATGTACATTGTTAACGTGTATAGTCTAAAATTCGAAATTGAAACACTTCTAGTCCCGAGAAATGTGTACAATGTATTGTATACAATGCTCTATGTGGCGATAACGTGCCACCCATACGATCGAATAACATATAAGGACATGGCTTGAGTTTAGGTGGTACCTCACTCTTGAAATTTACGCACATAAGGCCTCGGCGCGATAAACAATACACTAAATTAAATATCATTTCTCGTAACTTCGACTGTACAACGCATGCAGTGGCGCCACCAAGCAGTCTGAAAAGCACGCTGTTACCAGTCGTGTTTGGAACACACAAGCTCGAAAAAACAGGACCTGAAAACAAGCAAGTTTTGACAGTTTTCTGTTACTGGAAAACCAGTCGCGAAGTGAACACACCCTTTGAACTGAAAAAGTGGCGTCATTTTTTTGGTTAAAAAGAACGTCATTTTTTTTTGTTTAAGAGGACGTCATTTTTTTCGCCAAACAAGACGTCGTTTTCCTTTTGCAAGCAATTTCCAAGTATTGCAGGGTGGAGCGCAAATCCATCTTAAATGATCCTGAAATGGAGAATCCAAAAAAAATACTAAAAATATTTACCATCTGTTTGCTGTCCTTTCAGACTCTTTGCGTCCTAAATTCTGCCATGGTTCATAAACATAATGATATTAATGTAAAAAATATGTCTAGAAATCATGATATCTGACTTCCTAAAGGTAGATTTTCGAGACCTAGAAAATTTTGCAAATTTTTACACAGAAAACGTGGAGAATTTAGAAAATTTGTCCTCGGAAATAATTCGACACATCATGAGAAAATTCCAATCTAACAATTAATATTAAAGAAAAAGTGTGATTACTTACCACTGTGGCTATATCCAGAGAATCATATCTGCCAAAGTGCTAAGTAAACTAATTTTATTTTATTTAATATTGCAAATTACCGCTTGTTGGTTGTTTTTGGTGTTAATTGTTGAGAGTGAAATTTTCTTACAATATAAACTATTTGGTACTTAGGTATTATCCTAGACTACCTGAAAATGCCTGAAAAAACCTTAAAATTACAGAATAATTGCGAATTAATGGGACCATTAACTCGCAATATAATACACAATCAGTTTACCATAGAATAATAGTTGGTAATTTATTGATTAATTACACAAATCTTAAAAACCTCAGTTATACAATTCAGGCATATTAGCAAACCAAGTTCCAATGCGTATGCTAGATAGATAGCATATTTATTGCGTAACTGGAATGTGAAGAATCCCAAAGTAATGTGTGGAGGTTCAAATCGAAATATAACGGGTTTTTGTTGAATACTAAATACTAAATACTAATACTAAAATCCTGAATACTAAAAGTTCTAAAAATTAAAGGTAAGCGGAAAAATTTCATTTTCTAGGATAATTCCTAAGTACCAATTATTTCAATCGTAGACACCGTGTTGAAACGTTGTTTGAAATAAATATTGGTGGGAAAAGTTACAGCGTTTTAGAAAATTGTTTATTTCAATCACTTGAAGAAAGAACTACAAGATAATAAAGGAATTTAACTATTGATTTGCAATTCATTTTTTTCCCAACATGTTCATTTTGAATTAATATAAAACCTTTTTAACTTGATTGATCGATCCTTGGATGGCACTTTTTGAAATTAAAACTAAGTTCATGACGATTTAAATATTTAACGTTTGGAAGAATTTAAAGCTCTGCCGACAAAAAACCAAGTGTTAACTAATTTCAGGGTGGGTTTCTACGGAAGCATAGAGCGGAACTCGGTGTTTTTTTTTTCGACTACGCGAATTTTTTTTTTTTTTTTTTTCTCGTTGCGAGTAGACTTTACATCCGGGCATCACGCGTCATTTGACGCAAAACGCGTCATTTGACGCCTTACATCCGGGCGTTTAAAGCCTCTTCGTAACGAAAAAAAAAAAAAAAAAAAATTTTTCGCGTAGTCGACGAAAAAAAATTTTCTTCTAGCTTTGTCTGGTTGGTGGCAGCCGTTGCGCGAAAAAAAAAAAAATGTAGCCTCCACGACATGTCTCCTTTAATTTTGGACAGCTAACCGTTTACGTTATGGAACGCCATCCGCTATTTCCGTACGGCGCTTTTGCTCCGGCACTTCGTACTATGTTTCACACGCTAATGATTTGGAAAATTAACGTTGAAATTTTTTTTAAAAATTTACAAATATTGCTTGAAAATTTTTTAAAATGGGAAAAGTTTGTATTCTGAAAATGTTGAAAATTTGTGCTCGGAAAACCAAACACGGAAAACGTGGAGAATTTTGCTAATTTAATACTCGGAAAACGTTGAAAATTATGCAAATATGTACTCAGAAAACGTGGAAAATTTTGCAAATTAATACTCAGAAAATGTGGAAAATTGTGTACTTTGAACGTAGAAAATTTTGCAAATCTGTACTCCGAAAATGTTGAAAATTTTGGCAAATTTCTACTCGGTAAATGGACCTGAGCTATAACCTTGTAAAAGTTTTGGATCGCCATGACTGCGTTGAATTTACCAGAATTTTTCAAAATAAACCATTCTTCCCTGTCTTTTCCAGGTCATTTTCAAGTTCTCTAACCATTCCACGTAGAACGATAAATTGTAAAAAATATATACTACGTTTTCCCCAACTTTAATTACTTCAAAATTTTTGCCCCAAAAATGTCACCAAATTTCTCTAAAAAAATCGACAATTCTCCCCAAAAATGTCACCACTTATCTCCCCAACAATCGACAATTTTCCCAACATTTCCCCAAAAAATTCACCACATTTCTCCCAAAAATCGAAGATTTTCCCAACATTTCCCCAAAATGTGCGATGTTCCATTTTTAAAGAAACAAACATTCCGAGTCGATTAAATTTGAGTTTTAATTTCTCATTTTTATGAATTAAAATTTACTATTAAAAAATTACTTTAAGAAAATGTTAGAAAAGATGAAAAATCTTCGTAATTTAAAAATATATACGAAATAGTTAGGAAAAAAAACGCTCAAAATTTACACTTAGATATAAGTTCGAAATTATGTTAACAGGGTTCCCCAAGACCTGGAAAACCTAGAAATGCCAGGAAACTTGAAAATGACCTAGAAAAGTCAGGGGAAAGTCAGGAAAGAATGGTTTATTTTGAAAAAGTCGGATAAATTCGATGCAGTCATGGCGATCCAAAATTAATACTTCTACATGGTTAGCTCAGGGCCCATTTTCCGTGTAGAAATTTGCAAAATTCTCCACGTTTTCCATGTACAAATTTACACAATGTTCCACGCTTTCTGAGTATTAATTTGCAGAATTTTCCACATTTTGTGGGTACAAATTTGAAAAATTTTCCACGTTTTCTGTGAACAAATTTGCAAACTTTTTCACGTTTTCCGAGTACAAATTTGCAAAATTTTAAATGTCTTCCGAGTACCATTTTGCAAAATTTGCCACGTTTTCTGTGTACAAATTTGCGAACTTTTCCACGTTTACCGAGTATAAATTTTCAAAATTTTCCACCTTTTCCGTATAAAAATTTGCAAAATTTTCCACGTTTTCCGAGGACAAAATTGCAAAATTTCCCACTTTTTCCGAGCACAATTTTTCAACATTTACCGAATACAAAATTTTCATGCAATTTTTTTAATTTTTAAAAAAATTCTATGTTTATTTTTAAAATTGTCCTTAGTAAATTTGAAAAGTCAAGGGAAGTTTAAAACTTTCAAGTTCGTCTTGGTAAAATGTTGACAGTTTGAAAATTTTTCCTCGAAAAAGGTTGACAGTTAGGCAATCTTATATGTGAAACGAGTTGTAAATTTTGAATATTTGTGCTCGGAAATGGTTGGAAATTTTGCAAATTGCTCATCAAAAACTGTTGAAAATGGCACAAATTTGTCATTTCATGGGAACATTTTAAAACGTTTGCAAATGCTTGAGCTAACCACGTAGAAGCATTAATTGTGTGGTTTGTGACCACAATTTTACTGACTTTCAAAATTGTTTCCTAATTTTTCCAGGTCTGGGTAAACTTATTAACTATATAGTGTTTTTGTTGTAGTTTCAAAATCTAATATTATAAAATCAAAATTATAGTTTTTAAAAATAATCATTTAATGGCGCATTGTTTCGGCAATTAATCGACCATTATTCCGACTTTTTAAAAGATTCTCACGTTTTTCAAGTATAAAGTTGACACATTGTCCACATAAATCGACAATTTTTCCCAAAAATCTCCCCAACAATCGACAATTTTCCCAACATTTCCCCAAAAATTTCACCACATTTCTCCCAAAAATCGAAGATTTTGAATGCAAGACTTGAATGCAATAAAATATTGTAACACAAGTATACGAGGTCGGGGCCTCTTAAGCTGGCCTCATCATGCCTAAATCCGGCACTGCCTGACATGTGCTTTTAAGTTCTCTGTCTTACATTTCCAGGTTTTCGAGGACTGGAGGAACCCCGTTTACTGACTTTCCCAATTTATAAATCATAATAACTACGCAATATTGCACTCAATTTCCCTTTTACTTCGGGAACTTTGTGATATTCCTGATATTTTAAGGTATTGATTTCTCCACGTATTTTCTCTCCATAGGAAATACATGGAGAGTTAAGAGGAGCTTAAAGTTGGCCAAACG
>JAQGAO010003593.1:0-16703 GCA_034697705.1 Ommatoiulus sabulosus | reverse complement strand
AGTATAAAATGCACTGTTCTCAGTATGATTTTACTGATATCAGTATATTTTTATACTGATCCTTCAACCAGGGATATTTCAGGTTAGCCATTTTCTTCAATTTCGCTAAAATAGGCGATCAAAATGCCGCATATGTAACGGTGTCCAAATGAGTTCTTAGCAGATGCAATTCAAGACGCAGCATGAGAGGAAAAAATAATCAAGATCATAAAAAATGCTGAAATATCTATAATGCGTCTTTTTTCGCTGATGTATGATGATATTCTAAACTGTTTATTACGAAAATTTTGGTTAAATGCCAGTAAAGCTATTTTCAGCAATGAAAAAAGTCCTTGGCTGCTTCACGCGCAACTAGCCCTGCAGTGCTGTTGCCGGCAAGCGTTTGGCAGGCACTGTTGTTTGCTAAAAAGGTGTGGGGTTTATAATTACTACAAAGTTACGTTGACGAAAAAACGTTCGTGTTATAATGTGGCATTTTAACTCATTTCTCAAGCAGATATGATTGTTTCAAGAAAAGAAAACGTTGAATGGCATTCACATCTTTCGTGCCTTATTTTTAAACTGTTAAGTTGGTTTTATTTGTCATCATCGGCCATAGCAGCTACATGGACATAATTTCGAAAGAAAGAATATCGATCAGAGGATTTCTTGTATTAATGTGGAAGCTGTCTATATAATTTGTAAGTAACTCAAATTATCGATCTTGTAATATCTGGTCGGCAGTGGCCAACATTGAATTTACCAAATCTTCACAATGTAAATAAAGGGCGGTTTATTACATTTGTGTGAGGTATTACAATTTCTAACCCACTGCCATTATGAAAATGGAAAATGAATTTAAATTGTATTTTAAAATTGTTGTCATCGAGTACATCAAGAATTTGTTTCTCAAAGATCATTCTTGAGAATATGAAAATGTGAAGTTCAGGCATGTAAAATCATAACGGCAATTGTGGTTTTTTATGGAGTTAACTTAACGAGTTAACGCAAGTGTGACACTTTATGGTGTATCATAACAGTGATTCAATTGTGATAAGTGGAAAACATTGCTGGTTAAATTTGAGCAGGAAATGAGTAGGATTATTTATGTTAACTTTGTTATCGTCTTTAGAGCGAGTGTAGCACATTAGTGAACATTTATACTAATTTTGACCTGTACATGTACATGTACTTGTACTTGTTAGTGGATGGAAGCCACCCATCATGCGGGAAAGCCATGACAGAATCCTTCATTGCTGTGCCCCTGCGAATCATTATGCAACTAAAACATCAGCATTACAGTAATTGATTTTGTTTCAGAATTGATGGTAACTGCTATGTCGCACGCTCCTGTTGCGATGAAGCACAAAGGCTGTATTGAAACAAACAGAAAAGCAACTGGAAAGCACACTATAGGAACATCGCTCAGATGTACAAAATCTGTGCTTGCAAGAAATTTTGTTCAAGCCATGTCCACGCAAGGTCAAATCCAGGTCATGTCGAAGAAAGTGAATTTGGAAAATCTTGATCAACTCTGGCGGCCATTTTTAGTTTGGACTCGTGCCTTGGGCCTTTTCCCATTTGTCTCTGAGAACATCTATCGCAAAATTTCCTGGTGGAGAAATCCTTGGAATTTGTACACAGTCGTTAGTTTATGCGGTTGCATTCTCCAGTTAATCGTGATCATCAAACGGAAGGCGGTTAACGGATTGGCCATTTCGGTGATGGACTTTAACGATTATACACAGGCTGCTTATATCTCCCACGTGCTCGTGTCCACCTCCTCACTCATATATTTTCTGAACTCAAAAACCTTCCTGGACGACCTGTTCCAGACCTGGTCTTCTCTCAGATTTGAGCAAGTTACAACATCTAAGCTGAACGTGCTCATGAAGCGAAAAATCAAGTGTGCTTTGTCACTATGGGCTTTCAATACCGTTTGCACTGTTATTGGTAAGTTCCCTTTAACTTGGTTTTATTTTTTGGTGACAACGCATGTTTTTGACGAAATGTTTTAAAAAATTGCTGAAAATAACGCATTGAATTGAATTTGGGGACTCTAATCCACTGTATTGGTGATTATTGGTGTGCGATATACAGTACATGTGGCGTTAAGTAATACCATATACATGTACATCTTTGTAATGAAAAATGATAATATCGCGAATTACTGTGTCGTCTCAAAGTTGGACAAGATTTTTGCGGCGGCTTTTATCTGTTGAGTGTGATAAATTTAAGTAAATTAGTTAGATAAATAATATTATTTAAAATAAATTAAAATAAAGCTTTAATATTAAAAATTACCTTGTAAATCAGCTACAAAAGGTATAATATAATTTTTAATTGCTTTGATGACGATTTTGTCACAATATGATAATTACAATTTACTTAATTTTGCTAATTATTTATTTTTAAGTATGGTCTTTAAATGACCCCGTATATTTTTCAAGAAGTTTTGCATGTCTTTATTTAAATTAAGCTTAATTCCATCTTAAAGTGTTATTTTTATTTTTTTAAATAAATGGTCTTCTTGCCCAAAATACAAAGTAGTAACAGCACTCACTATGTTGGCTTTTTTTCTTTCATGTCGGGAACAGTTTTCTTGGAAATTTAATTTAGTATCTACTGCCATCAGAACAGATTGTGTCCCTTTTAAGTTTAATGGATATACGATTATCTTAATTATCGTTAATTCCACTAACTGTTGCTGCTAATAAACTAATGTGGATGTTTATTTCTTCATATAAAAAAATTAATAAGTTATTGTTTCTTTTTTAATTTTTAGCATACGGATTTTGGTTATATACGGTTATTCAAAGTGACTTCAACATTCAGGCATTCGTGCTGACGCTGGTTTCATTTTGGTATGAGATTGCCTGCTCAGCTCAGATAGGATTATTCGTCACTTTATGTTGGTCAACCACTTGCCTCCTGAGAGGCATCTGCTGTGATCTGGAAGCAGAACTTGCTGATGGCAGTTCAGACGTTAACCTAAAGTGGTTTAAGAACACCTACATGACAGTGGTTCATTTCATCGATGTTTCTAATCAATTCTTCGGGATTTATGTGGGAGTCTTGTTAATTTCTACTATTATTCAAGCGTGCTGCAATACGTACACGTTTTTTTCTTATGGTTACAATGACGTTTTATTTGCACCGATGTTGTTTTGGCTCGTGGAGAGTTGGAGCATTATTATCTTGGTTTGCTTATCGGCAGGCGATGTCTGTGAACAGGTAAATACCCAGTCTGCTTTTTACAATACAATATTCTGTGCATGCACGTATACTTGAGTCGTTCCATCTGGTAGTATGTTTTATAAAAAAGTGGGGTCCTATGGTTTCTGAAAAGTGTGCTTTAGGAATAGTACAATTTAATCTTTTTGAGACCACGTTAAATATTGGATTCATTGTAGGCAGGACATCTATACCGAATATTATTAAAAATGGATGTTTTGGGTTTGCCGATTTGCAAGCAAATTCAGGTGGGCATTGTAGGCTACTGTAATCATTACTATACTTGAATATAACTTCAGCGTCCGTAACAAACATGGTTGTGGCATTGCAGGCTATGATGACATTGGATTGTTTCAGGAATTTGGAGGCCAAAATTGCAATGTTTGGGTTTATACCTATTACGAAACAAACATTACCAACGGTAGGTTTAGTGAATATATTTTAATATTTACATGTACTTGTAGATCTTCACTTAAAGATGACATTTATCAACTTGTATTCCTCTAGCTTATCAGTGTCTATTTATCATACGTCTTCCTGCTTTATCAGTTTCCACAGGGATCAAAGTAGATGTCGGATGTTATCGAACATCTGTAAAGAAAAATTATCAGTTTCCACAGGGATCAAAGTAGATGTCGGATGCTATCGAACATCTGTAAAGGGAAATTTTTAATTTCAATTGATTGCCAAACTTATTTACATCTTGTTTTTTTTTTCAATCCACCTTTTGTAACACCAGTACCAACCTGGATGTTTTTTAAACCTATCATGTTTATCATTTAATTCACAATGGTAACATGTTAAAGAACATATATCTTGATAATATGTCACATCAGATAGTCATTTTTAACGTTTATTTGTATTTATTTTTGCATAGATGAATTGAGTACAATCGCAAAAACGTGCATGTTTTTAACAATTCAAACCTATAAAACTTTAAAAATTGCCATAGAAATATATGCTCAAACTTACAGATATGAAAGATGTGGTTATTCTCAACATATTTATGAAGAGAAATTAACAAATAAATAGACAAACTTTCATTTTCTGTGCATAGATATTCACTATTATCACCACCAGCCATGTGTTCAGATGGAAAACTGTCTCTATTTGCCAAATCAAATATTGATTTTCAATTGTTTGTGAGATTTTTATAAAACTTTTAACATCCATTGCTGTTAAAGTAAGATGTATTTACAATCTATATTGCATAAAACTGAAACAACTCAAAAATACATGTAGTAAAATCTCTGCACTGGGGGTGTTGAAAACCCCCAGAGTGCATGGCACCTGTGGGTGAAAGACAGCTACAGGTTCTATCTTAAATTTGTAATAATTCTTTCATTTTTCAGGTGTAGTTTTTTTAGAATGTCAATTGTTGTTAATTAAGGTAATTATCACGTGGCTATGTGTTTTCTTTTAGCACTACATGCAGTTTATTTAGTTGTTGTATACATGTACGCGTATAGTGGCAAGCAATAACACAAAATAATTATGCAAATACCAATTACGTTAACATATCTATTTTACAATATTGCAAACCAAAAAAAATTGGAATTTCGACTAGACCCGTTTTTAACAAGATCGATTTTTGTTAGGTGATCATCTCACCACCATTCCAAAAAAAATGGATTGTATTAATAAAAAAAAATTGAGTTCCAAAAATGTTTATGGATTGTAATAATAAGATTACAATAAGCACCAGTAATTTCGCACCAGTAATTTTTTGCACTGGAACGCGCACGTGCGGAAAATTATTGGTGCAGCAAATGAACGCTTAAGATTTATTCAGAGAGTATTCCGTGGTTGCCCAAAAAACGTTAAAGAAGTTGGATATACCACACTGGTACGTCTTTTCGTGGAATATACTGCAGCCCTATTTGAAATAACGTAGAGCTGCTAGGTTTGTCACTGGACAATACCAAAGGGATAACGGCGTAACTGCTGTTCCATTCTCTGGAATAAAAAACTTGTGGAAGAAATCTTGGAACTTGGCGGTAGAAGTTACCATCCTAACTCACTGAAGGATCACTATCCTAACTCACTGAAGGAGCACCGTGCTCATACAGATGCTTTCTATTGGTCGTTCTTTCCACGTACAATGGACATTGGAACGGATTACCTAAAGATAGCCTTAAACTTAGAGAAATCAAATTTGATTGACACTGTTGGGGTCCATTGTATCTCGGACTCTTCGTCCGATTTTGTTTATGTAAAACCCCCCGTACCACATGGCACAGTATGTGCTGACTGTAGGGTATTGATTTAAATTGAATTGAATTGAATTGAATATTAAATACATGTGTTCGAAAAGTTAGTAATACATGCCTCATGCAAGAAATGGGCAATAGTTCCTGTACTACTAGGTTTTCTCTAGAATCTAGCTATTTTCTTTTAAAATTTGTATTTTTTCTTACATTTGCTTTTAATATGACATAATTTTTTAAAATTTGTTATAATAAAGCACTGTAGCTCTCGGAATGTACAGTACATTTATTTATGCTCTCTAAGCATACCGCAATTTTGCACCCACAGGGATAGCTATTCTATTGTGGTAAGACAATACAGTTTAAAATGTTTTAAAAAGGCCTCAAATTGCTTCTAATGTACACATTTAGCTACAGTATACTGAATGTGCTTTACCGCTTCCCAAATGACGCGACGTCTTATTATGAAGTTGCTGGCGCCTTGTCATCATGACTATTTTCTGCAAAGAAACATTTAGCTGATACCGCGACCCTGGTGTAGCTGACTAATTTTGGATGCCAAGATTCATTTGTTTAGAATGTAAAAGAACCCAAATAAACTTGCGTAGGTGCAAGTATAGTTCGGGAGTTCTTGTGGAAATAATATTTTAGAGTGATTTTAAGAAATGGCTAAATTTACTTTACGATGTTGCTCTTTCATCAGATTTCAGTCATGGTTTTCATGCAGAGAAGAGGCCATTGGCCAAGCATTTTAATTGATATGATTTTTAGTTTATTTTTCATCTTATTAACTTCCTTGTTTTTATGCATTAATTTGCAAATGTTTTATTGCTTTCGCATTGGGTTCATTATCCGCACCCAAGGGATGGCACGCTAATGGATCAATTACTTGCCGTATAGAATGATGTTACCCTGGTGTCCTCAGGTACTTCCAGTAAAAACAATTAGCATTCCGGCGTACAGATGTACTTGTTTTTTGCACAAACAATTAGATTGTCTTGAGTGGTGAAGGCGTTTAGTCGAGCAATGGCTTCACTGAAGCAAGTCCAAATTGAGGCTGGAGAAATGAAGTTGGAAAATCTGGATCGTCTTTGGCAACCATTCCTGAAACTTTCGAGAATTATGGGGGCCTTCCCATTTTTCTTGACGCATGGTGATAACGTGGGGCCATGGTGGAGGAACCAATGGAATTTCTACTCTGTTTTATCTATGCTCTTCTGCAGTGGTCGCTTGATTATAATAATATATTTTAAGTTGACTGGTGGTTGGTCGATATCGCTTATCGATGTCGATTTCCTGTCAGTTTCACTATTCCCTCTCCAGTTGTTAGCTTCCATTTCCGCCTTCATGTATTTCTTGAATTTCACAACTTATTTGAATGACTTATGCCACGTGTGGTCTTCTCTAACATTTGGACATGATACAGCTGTCTGGGTTACGGCTCTAGTTAAAAAGAAAATGAAGTTTGTTTCGGCTTTATGTGTATTGGCAACGCTCCAAGCTACTTATGGTGAGTATAGTTACTTGTTGCAATATGCATGATATCTCGTTTTATGAAAGTTTTAATTAGCATGCATAGATACATTTTAAAATGTTGACCTCCTCTCATGAATTTATTTAAGCAACTTACTGAAAAAAAAAACATAAATTGAACTCTTTTAAGTCGTTCATAATCATCCTGATCATCAATATAAGGTGTAATAACTATTTAAATGATTTGCAGTTTATTTCCCTAATGAAAAATTAAATCTTTATCCTTAAATTCGAAAACTTATAAACAATTACCCAACAGGCCTCCATATATTTGTACAAATCGTTTATGCATAATTATATATAAATGTATACATGTATACTGTAGGCTATGCGTCATTGATATACTGTATTGTGGAAATTTTACAGGTTTAGGCTTCGAAATCTATCAAATGTATCATAAAGGATTCTCTTTAACGGGAGTCTTATATGAACTGTCCACAGCATGGTGTATCATTATACAAGTGATTCAGATTGGATTGTTCTGCTCATTGTGCTGTGCAATCAGCTGCATTCTGAAGGGAATTTGTCAAGACATGGAGGCAAATCTGGCGAATGGAACAATGGGCATCCATTTGAAAGTATGCAAAGACGTCTACATTGCAATCGTTGACTTAATTCAAGTTTCAAATCAGCTCTTCGGAATTCACGTAGGATTTTTGGTCACCTCTTCTCTACTCCAAGCATGCTTTGACACCTACACTCTCATTGTGCATACAGGCATGCACAAAAACCTCTTTGGAATTGCTATTTGGGTAGTATATAATTTGATCACAGCTGTGGTAATCTGCTTGTCAGCCGGTCACATACCTGATCAGGTAGAATATTGAATGAATACAAATTTGAAACTTCAAAAGGTTGGATTTACCGAAACTTTCTAATTATATAGGCCAGACGTCCTTACAAGATCATGGTAAAAATTGATTTAGCGAGTTGTTCTTCTTTTCAACAAAATCAGGTAGTAATCAAGAATCTTGATTTTACAATTCAGTATAAGTTTCAACTACTGTACACGGCTACACATGACAAATGCATACCTTTGATTTTGCAGGCTTTAATGCTCGTGGATTGTCTACAAAATTTGGATGCTAATATATTCATATTTAGGATCATACCTATTACTATACAAACACTGCCTACAGTATGTAACTTTATATTATGTATGCTTTTTTACTTTATAGATTTGAGATTAGACTTTTTTAAACTTATTTCTTTTTAGATCATTAGTTTTTATTTTTCTTACGTGTTCCTGTTATTCCAATTTCCTACCGGGGCTGCATTGACTTCTGTATCTTCAGTAGCTATGAACATCACCACCGTGTGAAGTCTGCACATGAAACTACACGTGTTAAATGACGTAAACCGTTAAATAAATGATGTGGTTTTATTTTGAGATCCTCAGAAAAACATTGCTAATAGCGTACAGACAGCATAGAGATGGAGTAAATATTTTTTCAGAGCTTGTGGGAAGTTGAATATTAACGATCGACTGTAGAATTGTGTATTAATATAAGATCAGCGGATATATAATTACAGACTATAGGTATTTAATCGTTCCCCAACTTGCTCTTCTAGCCCAAATATTGAATAAAAAATAATAAATAAATAAGAAAATTAAAAAATTTGAAATAAAAATGCATTTTGTTCCATAATATTGGTTGTACATATTTTTACTACCATTCACCATTTAATATGCTTGTAAATGCGCCTCACCCAACTGCACCATTACAGAAATATGCTATTAGTGTGATTGCAATACAGGTTAAGCAAATTGCAGAGAAACTATGTTTACTCTATTAACTCCATTAATGCGCTGATGTATACCGTATACGTGAAGTCGTGTCATAATGTTTGTTAGTATACTGTATTGATAAGTGCACGCATTATATTAATAGTTCTCACTTTTTTGTACTCGGTGAAGCAACATCATTTATTTTATCTAATCTTGCATACTGAGCGTAAACTTTGGGTAGTGCGCTTTCCATTTCCATTTCCATTTGACTTACTATATAAACTGTCAATTATTTTGTTCATGACTTTAGCATTAGAGTGTGGCTGAATGGGTGGGTAAACCGACCAGAGCTTTTAGCTAATTATTCGAACTACAATAATACCTTAGAAAACTTTCGTGTGTTTTCTATTTTCAGTTTTTGTAATTATTGAAATCGATTATTTAACCGATTATAATGGATTCATGTTCACCAGTGGAATACATTATTTGTGATCATCATTATCAACCATATGGGTGCAGCGCTCGATGGTGTCATAGATATCCATAATTAATCATACCTGTATATTATATGCATCATTACTTTATTTATATGTAAACTTTCTTTAAAAAATATTTCATATTTACATGTGTATAGCGACTTAATGCGACTTAAGGACACGACAAAACTGAAAAACGATATACCAAGCATTACGCTTGACCTTCGATGTATTTTCTAATTATTTGATTACTTTTATTAGTAGGCAGCGGTAATCGCTATTACTGTTGCTTTCATGCTTACCTTTTATTTGTTATAAAAATGGGAGCAATTCGACTTGAAAATCCGATTATTAATTTGCTAAGCGCATATCATAAGCAATTATCATAAGCAATTAGATCATGGGGTTTTATTTTAGAACTTTTATTAATAAATCCCGTACAACGTTAGCATCACCTTGTATTTCGTAAAAATGCATTTCATGTTGAGGGAAAAAGCTAATACACGATTGCAAAAATCCAGAAACCCAATCGCAGAAACCTGCCTGTACAAATTTAGCACCACAACTTCCATCAGCCCCGCCCCATATGCGATGTCGCTTCATTCAAACATTTCCCCCAAGACGCCAATACACTCTACCATCCAACCTTTATATTTCCATTCCTGACGAATACTACTAGCATGCCGCATTGATTAATTGTGCCAAACCAGCCTTGCTTCGTTTAAATGCACATGCATTTCAGCAGAAACTAGTAGCCTAAACAACAAACGACTTCAGCACTGACAAAACTCGAGTTCTTGCGCAAATAATGGTTTCACTAGAGCCATTTCAAATTGAATCGAACGAATTGATGTTGGAAGATCTTGACCGTCTTTGGCGACCATTTATGAAACTCTCTAGGTTTGTGGGCGTCTTTCCATTCGTCTCGAAATTTCAAGATACCTCGGGTACTTGGTGGAAAAACCTGTGGAATATCTGCTCGATTTTCGCTCTATGTGGTTTTTTTAGTCGTATGGGCTTGACCACCGCTTCCAGGGTGGTTGGTGGGGGGACCATAACGTTGGTGGATGTTGATATTTTGTCAGTAATTGTTTTTCCTCTACATTTGGTCGCCTCTACCGTTGGCTTCGTTTATTTCTTGAATTTCACTACGTATCTTAAAGACATGTTCAACTTGTGGTCGTCTCTGACAATTGAACGAGATACGGCAACCGTGATAAGCACTCGGGTCAAACGGAGAGTGAAGTGGGCTTTGGTATTGAGTGCATTTGCTCTGATACAAGCATTTTATGGTGAGTATAGTTAGTTGCCTAACTTATTTGGAATAGAAAAAAAATGTTTTCTTAGTAAAAAATAATTGCATGTCAAATTTTCATTTAAAATTTAGATGTACTTTTGCTATTACAAGGTATTATTTATAATTGTAACCAGAAGTGAAACCAGTTTATTTACTAAGTAGTATTTTTAATATTAAACTACTAAAATTGATAAATTGTATGCCGAAATCATTTATTTCAAATGTAAAATGTAAACTGATAGCATCAATTGATTGGTTCCTATATACATGTATGTGATGTCATTTTACAATTGGCTCATTGATACATTGTGACAATTTTACAGTTTTATGCAGTGAAATCCATAGGATGTGTACTTATGGTTTGCCAGTTACGCACGTCTTAAACGAACTACCCTTAGTGTGGTGCATTATTGTACACGTGATTCAGACTGGATTGTTCTGCACCTTATGCTGCGCAATCAGTTGCCTTCTAGATGGAGTTTGCCAAGACGCGGAGGTAAAACTTAACAAAGGAACCTTGAGCACCAGCTTGCAATCGTTGAAAGACAGTTACACTATAGTCACTGACTTCATCCAAGTTTCCAATGACCTCTTCGGAATATATGTGGGTTTTTTGGTTATTTCTTCTCTGCTTCAGGCATGCGTTGATACCTACACTATTATCGTTTATACAATTATCCACAAAAATATCTTCGGCATTGTAGTATGGGTGATGTACAATTTGCTCACTACTGTCATCGTTTGCTTGTCAGCTGCTGAAATACATGATAAGGTGAGCAATTGAGAGGATAAAAAGTACACTTTCAAAATATTAATAATTTTCGTAATGACGTTTTCGTTTTCGCAGGCCAGGCGTCCATACAAAATCGTGCAAAAAATCGACTTTTCGAAATGTTCTTCATTCCAACAGAATGAGGTGGCTATAAAAAACTGTTTTTATACGCAAAACAAAATCAGCTTATGATTACTGGAATGCTTTTAAGATGGCATTCCTCTTCGAATTTCGTCGAAAAACGAAAATATGTTCCTGAGCTTAATATTGTCTTCAGAAACAATTTTTTTTTAATTTACAAAGAGAATATAAATATGATCGATGATTTTTTAAATTTCAATGTGGAGGAATCTTTATCTCTTTTCATATGCTCTTCCACAGAGTGAAAATTGGAAACTTGACGACCAAGATCGTTTCTATTTATTCTCATTGTTAATTAAAAAATTGTTTATAACGCTGCTGTTAAGTTCAAGAGGCGCAAGTCTTTTAAGTTTTGCTTTTCTCTCTCTTTTTACAGGCTATACTGCTGCTGGATTGTATTAAGAATTGTGATGCTAACATATCCATGTTTAGGATTATACCAATCACAATGCAAACATTACCAACTGTATGTAATTGTTAATTATGCGTTTTGTACATTTAGTTACAGTATGTTATTGATTTTTGATTGGTAATTTTTACTTCATAGATCATCAGTGTCTATTTTTCATACATGTTCCTGTTATTCCAGTTACCGAGTGGACCTACGAATGCGTAAATACCATCATCCGCTCAGAATGATTCCATTATCGTATAATGTTATTTGCTCAAATTTAATGTGCAGTACATGTGACTTTTAAATTTGATACGATGTACATGTATAATGCAGTTTTGTAAGATACGTGTATGCATATTATGATAATGTATCTTACAAAAATGTAGATATTGTGCTATATTTCAACTCTATCTTTCAAGTCTTTACAAAATGTTATTATAATTCCACCGAATTTTACATGTATTTGTTAATTAACACTAGCTTATAAAATTCAGAAAACCCAATGTTTTCATGTTATGATTTATTATCGTAAGCCAGCAATACAATACAGTGACCGCAAGCTGATATTTCATGTGCATGTCGGCACATTTCATGTCCAAACGGCGTGAACGACTGAAGCGTATCACACGATAGTGTATCAGGAAAAAAGCGCGATACGATACGATCGTATCCCGTATATTTCGTCTCATTCAGATACCCACAGGATATCACAATAGTGCCCATTGGCTCAGAATATACATGTATCAATCAGTCTATCGAGAGTGATAGCCAAAGAATGACTTGGGCGGTACGATACACGATCGATATCTACGATAATCGATTGGATGTCTAAATGACTGACGCCGTGTGGCGATGCGAACTCTTCGCCAGATAAAAGTAGGCGGATCAGTCACCATACTGGTCTTTCGTATTATCGTATATGCTGTGATGTACACCGTATGTACATATTATTGTAATTGACTCGCAGAGCATGGTGATGCTGTATTAATTTACAATAAACGAATTGAAGACAAAAACGGTCGTCACTCAGGCGCAGATCAAATTGGCTAAAACTCCCATAGTCATTTCTACCTTTTGGCTGTCAAAAACGAAATAGTCGAGAGCTCTACTTTGTCGTAATAAATCGCAGTCATTGTATAATCTATGTAAACATAAAATGATATCCGAAAAAGTCAGTCCGAACCACTAGTAATACACGCGAGAAAACCGGTGGCGTTTTCAAGATGGCGTCAACGACCGTTTATGTCTTCAATTGCTTCATTGTGAATACAGCATATATGGTGCGTGTCCCCTACAGAAAACTAGGCGCAACTTTGTTGCACAAGAACCGATCGAGGGATCAGTGGGGACCGTTGCACAGTTCCGACGTAGTGTCGTCTGCAACATCGATCGGTACGATAACAGAGCGATGTTGCCAACGTCCGAACGTCGGAACTGTGCAACCCCCACTGACTTCCTCGGTTCTCGTGCAACAAAGTTGCGCCTAGTTTTCTGTAGTGGACACGCGCCCATAATCAGGAGTCAGTGGCGCTTGCACAGTTCCAACGCTGTGCAAGCGCCACTGACTCCCTTTCGGGCCCGCCTCGTGCAACAAAGTTGCGCCACAGTGGACACGCACCCTAAAACTTCCTGTACATTTACGGCAAATAATCGAATCGATGTCCATTGCGTGGGAGTTATCGATATCGACATATCGTAATCGTCTTTATGTATCGACAGTCTTCACATAAAACCCTCGAACGTGGTGGTCAGTCAACTTGCTGCTGTTCTTCGTGATTCGATTGTTTCGGTTTTTTTTTAAGTTGTGAGTGCTCAGTAATGCTGTATAGAGCGAAAATGTTTCGTTTACCAGTGCATCGAACATACTGTATCGACGAAATTTGGTCCGAATTACAGCGGAAGGTAGAAGAAATTTGGAAATTCATAAAATCAAACATGAAGGCTGATCCACCGGCAGCCCGGCTTTTGGCACTCTCGTTAATTGACGTCTATGGGAATAATTGGGGTTCCTCGTGGATTTGGTGATGGAATTGGTGAGTAAATACGGTATGGGGGTGTGGGGGCTGCAGGCCCCCCACATGTGGGGGTCCGAGGGGGGCGTGAGCCCCCCTTGGCAGGGGTCTGGGGGCGGAGCCCCCGGTTAGGTCAACAAAACATTAAATTATCGTATTTATCATGATTATCACAATGTCATAATTTCGAACTAAGTTTGAATCTCGCGCTTTTTCTCTAGCCACGCCCCTTACCCACAATCCCACTGCTGACGCCGTTCACGCCATCTTTGAAGTCGCCATTTCAGTTCGGAACATTGCTGCCAGTGGAGTTGATTCAAGATGAAAACTCCACGATCTTTTTTTTGGATACATCGATCACCTTCATTTTTTCTGTCCGGGACTATGTTTTGTAAGTTATATCCTGCTATTTTGTTTACAACTTCGCCCGAAAAAACACTTCGGAAAACGGCAAATCCCGACTTCCGAAACTATGCCAAAATATTTTCCAGTGTCAATTTTGGAAAATATGGCAATTTTTCACGTTGTCATTGGTCAGGGAATTTTTCTTTAAAACCTTTATAAAGTCAGGGAAGTTAAAAAGGAAATTTCTGGGGGAACTCTGAACGGATTTTTTTCCTACGCTGTCCTTCTTGATAAAAAATGTCGCTTAATCCGGCCACTCATCGCATAATTCGCTCATTTTTCCCAATGCAAGCGGGTTTCATACAAGCACGGACACGTTTGGACAATGGCTGTACTCTAGATGGATTTTCGGCGCATTTTAGAAAGATTTCAGCCGTTGCAGCAAGCCGGCAACATCAAACATTACTTACAACTTTTACTTTTATAAGATTAAAAATATGCAAATACATATATGTAGGTATGTATTAAATACATTGTATATGCATTGTATATGCATTTTTAAAGCATAGGACAAATTATTTTGGGTCAGTCTTTAGCGAGTTTTTAACATTAATAGTCTATATTTCGGTCAGCCGCTTATTTCGTACGAAACCTCTGGAAGCAACGTGATCGAATTAAGCGGCTTTCATTGTATTTAATCTCGCAGGATAACGCGAGATAATTTGTTCGTTTAAACGGTAGTTTGTATTATCCAAAGTCAGACCATATGACTTCAACGATACAAACTAAAGTTTCGTCGAAGCCACGCTATTTTAAACAAGTTTACTGTCAAAAGTACAAAGGCTCAGTTTTGAAATTGACAGAAATCCTAATTTTTTTTTTGAGAAATGACCAACACAATGATGCAATGCTTACCGATAACATACATTGATGCATCAAGTTGCAATGCCAGTAAGGGTAAGAGTGGAACTATTCCACCGATGCCTAAGCAAGTTAAATATAAAAAAACATTCAAAAGTATTAAAATTCGATCAGAAAGTGGTCAAACTGATAAGTTAGAAATGGTCGTGCAGCAGAACTTAAGTTTTTTTTTTAAAAAAAAATTCAACAGTTAACTAAAACGCATTATCGTGACATGATTTATTTTTATTTTATTATATTATTTTATTATTTCCAATTCATTTTGATTTGAAAGCGTGGGAAGTAACTTCGTTCAATTCTGAAATTGAAATTTGATTTTACGATGAATTGGACAGCGAATGACGCAAAAAAGAAATAACCCCGAGTTGGGAACATAAATTTCACCGGTAAATCAGTTTTCTTGTATAAGCTTGGAAAAAAAATCAAGAATGTTCCAGACATTTATTTTGATTTGAACAGACTTATTTTGATTTGAAAACGTGGGAAGTAACCTCGCTAAATTTTGAAATTCAAATTTCACTGGTAAATCAATATTCTTAAATTTCGGTAAATCTTAAATTTACAACATTTTTAGAAAAAGAAGTGGGCTTGAAAAAAAACCCCTATCCTTTCTACCTATCGTTTCATATAAATGAAACTGCAGATTGAAAAAAAATGTCAGAATCTACGTTTTTGGAGCACAAGTTTCTCAGACTGTACATGCACAGACTACACACATTTCGATAACTCCAGGAAGAAAGATCATCGCCACTTCCGGTGTTCTTAAGTTACTTACTCGCGAAATACAGAAAATAGTGAAGCTTTGCCGGAAGTCGTGCTGGATTTTTTGTCTCATTCCAGAAGTTTTTAATCCAATTACAGCAAGTCGTAGCACAGTTTGCTTCCATATTAATTCGGTTATATCGAGAAATTCGATAAAAAAAATATCTAGAAATCCTTAAAAGTGGTTCTATTTCTCTAAAATGAACAGCGGCTAAAAATCTTTCTTTAAAACACGAACAAGAAATACGAAAACTGGCGAAATATCCCATGCATGCTTTTTTATATAAGTTTTGAGATGGACAAGGGTCATTCTTGTGCGAATTGTATCGGGCGGGGGAGAAAGCATACAGGTATGTGGCTTCGATTAAATCGAGACGACCTCGCTATAAGTCACATTCCATAGCGCATATTTTAATTGTCACCTTATTGTCTCAAATTATTAAGAGTATTTGTAACATTAACCATTGCCAAAATTGGAAATAAATGTAAGGTCATAACCATGGCCCCCACATCCTGAAGCGAGCCCCCAGGCCAGGATTTTTGCCGGAACCTTGTTACCCTAGGCTAGAATTAGCATCTAACTCCTTCCCACCCTCTCCTTGTGGGGGCCATGGTCATAATAAAGAAATGTTGACATTTTTGTGCATAATGTATCTAGACAGTAAGGTAATTCCACCTATACAATGTACTGTACATGGAATTTATTAAATTAATGTTAATAAATTATCTTTATCAAGTCCAACAAAAATTGTTTAATTTTCATTTACATTTTACAAGTACACGCATAACTTTATTATACAAAACTGAAAGTAAAAATGATATTCTAGATCAGGGTTTCTTAACCTGGGGTCCATGGACCCCTTAGGGGTCCATGGATTAGGTACTGGGGGTCCACGAAGAC
>JAQGAO010003592.1:0-16705 GCA_034697705.1 Ommatoiulus sabulosus | reverse complement strand
CTCTCCCCCCCCCCCCCCCCCTGGCACGCGCGTGTTACGTGGGATCAGAGGTCACCCGGAAGCGCGTCCGTACTTCGACTCGGCGCGCCCTTGCCTGTTTTCCGCCCCCACAGTGACTCTCAAACCGCGACCCCTGGCCGGGGGGGTCAACGGGGTTGAACCAAAACGCTAATCCGCCATAAACTACCGCTCGCTTCCTACCTTTTCGAGCCAAAATAAGCTGAGGATGGGGGAGTGACCCTTGCTCACGTGACCCCCCACCGACGGAACGCGATACCCAAGCACGTTAATTGCATCACGTGGCGAGACACAATCACGCGCCATTAAAAAAGCACGAGTGGGGGCAATTTCCTCATTTGTTACCCCTTTTTTCGGGCCTTGTGGCATACCGCGCGATCACCTCACTGACCGGTTCCATTGTCTAATCGCCCAAAAAAGCCTAATTGCTAGAATGTGTCCTAAAGCCATCCAAGTTGTCTGTTTCAGGAAGGCGACATCGAGACCCCTTCCCAAAAATACAGGAGGGAGGGGGGTTGGGGAGTTAGTTCCGCCATTTTGGAGATTCTTCCTTAATGAGCAACGCGCTCATTAAAAGCGGCGGATTGTTCATTAATGAAGTAATTAAGACAAGCCTGATGAGGGGTTTCGGGTTACCAACCCGCCGCAGAAACTCACACGAAAACACTGCCGGGTGCATGGAGGTACGGCATGCAGCACGCGTTGCCGCATGCCTTTTATCACGTAAGTCATACACTTCAATGGTATAGAGTAGTTGTGTTTCTCGAGTGGAAGTTAAAATTTGCATCATACCCTGGCAAAGTAAACTTTTGGGAAAGTTGGGAAGTAGGAAAGTACAGTAAACTTGCCATTACGTTCCAAATACTTTTTTAGAACATTTAACACTTGAATAATTTCCGTGAAAACGTGTAAGAACAATATACTGTGTCATTTCATAAAGACTTTCAGGACAGTTTTGCAAAGTTTCCAGTTTTTTCCAAGAACAATTTTCAAAATGTTCAGCTTTTTCCAGATATTGTGTTGATATTATACAATATTTAAAAAATCTTCGGCAATACATGTATTTGCAATAAAATGGAGAAGGGAAGGAGCCCGGAAAAGCTCTCAGAGAGCCTGACATCACATCAGCAAATACCCCACTAAGTTCCTTCCATGTTAAGTTCTGAAAGTCACATGCATGCTTTACTTGAAAAGGCAAGATGACGCACGCGTTTCCCACCGCCAGAGGGCGCCTTCCAATTAGTCAGGAAACAATTAAGATACGCGGATGACCGATTCGATAAACGACCGAAATCGTATTAATTGTAACGACCTAATTAAGAGTCGTTTCGGCTGTTGGGGTTAATAAATAAGAAAGTCGCAGAGCGAGTGAGCAACAATGGCAAGATTGGGTGGGAATATCTTTTTTTGTTCGGGGCGTTCGGAAATCAAGTTCACTGTCGAGATAACTTCCCCACGCTTATCGGCCTGGACTCCATTTTTTATTGTTTTCACTATTTGGCATTAAACTAATAAAGCCATCGGGACAAATAAAAGTGGCAGGAGGCCAACAACCTCACGGCGTCCCCCCCCCCTCATACAACAATAAAACCCAAAAAACCACGGTGGAATTCGACGAATTGGGAGCGAAATCCCACGAGGGGCAAGAATGCGCCTCGGGAGCCCAATTCAAGATGGCCGACGACCATTCGCACGACACATCGGTTATATCTTACACTGTTTGTATATGTATCCATTCCGCTTTCGGTCTGGAGAGTAAGGGTACGTTCACAAAGAGCTTTAAAGCCAGCTTTTTAATGTGGCTTTAAAAGAGTGTCGCTTAGTGGTATTGCAGACGCTTACCACTAAGCGACACTGCGAAAAAAAAGCCATAAATGATTGATTGACTTTTAAAGCTCGTTGTGAACGTACCCAATTGCACTAACTTCGTTAAATTTGAATAATCATGTAATGTTAAAACAAATTTAACTAATGAAAGGAAATGTTGATAAATAATAGTTTTATTTGTGAAGAGTTGTATTTTAATTACATGTAATCTGTGAATTAAGAATTTTTCCATGTATACTTTGTACATTTGTATTAACTCTGCTGCCCTGTATCAATGAAATTGAATCACTGTTGAGTTGTCAAGCCAACAACAACTCCGTGAATCATTTCCATACGTTTTTCGTTTGGCATCTTTTACCGAACGAGTATTTTTATTTCTAAAAATAAACCATTCTACATCATTCAAGGAATTGCGCCGTAACACGCGTATTAGGCTGCAATATTTACGCCTTCATTAGCCGTGTTGGATGAATTTATCGATTTATTCGGCTCGATCAGGCAGGGATATGTGAAGTTTATGCATGTGGGAAGAAATGGTTGCCTTTAAAATGTGTTATCAATCATGCTGGAGTGAAGCTACTGATTCTCAAATAAATCCCATTTCAACGTTAAACGTACATGTCTTAATGTTTATTGTAACAAACAAAGCATCACAATCCTGAGGGCGGCCGTGGGACTTCTTGATACATGTACCCCACGATGTTATTTTTAGATATTTGGCCTCTCATCCCGTTCCAGCTGATTTTCGCGTCGTTATGCCGAGGTTATGAAAATAAACCCACTGTTGGTTATTATACCGTACATACAGTATACTTACTTGTATATACATGTATTACAAGCAGTACATGTAAGTACTTGTATGTGTAAAAAGAATGCGTGTGCACTCTAATGTCCTATATGTCGTCGATCGACTCCAGATATTCACGTTTCATATCATGGCCTCAAGGCTGCGCGATAAATTTCCATTTTAAAATAGCTTAAAAATAGCCCCCCCAGTTGAAGCCGATTTTTTAGCTCAGATAAGGGCATGTGGCGTGTTTTTTTTTTTTCTGATATAATTACAACTGTTTGTTTGTTGCTCCACATTTTTGTCGCCAGCTCTTGCCTCATTCGTCCGTTCAAAATCAAAATCGATTTCGGAATTTGGATAGCAACCAAAGATGAGGCGCGGGAGATGCTGAACACGTGCCGAGCACGTTTTTCGTACCGGATCGCTCACGTGCCTGATCTCAGCCAATGGAATCGTCGCATCTCGGCGCCCACGCCCTTGTCAGGATCTCGACTTGTTTTTCGAGCTAAAAGCGTTTTCATTAAAAGGTGTCTCGGAAGCCAGCTGAGAGACTGTTATTTCGGCGATCCTTCAGAATACGGAGCTATAGGGTTTGAAACCAGTTTGGAGTTGAAAACCTGAAAAAATAAGGTAAGGAGGACTTTCCAAACCATTAGAGTCGTGCATTGATCGATGAAATACGGAAATTGTATTTCTGAATGCCTCGTTGTTAAACTGAGTGTATTTTACGTACAGTAGTGATTTCAGACGTGCGTCGAAAAATGTCAGATTCATGTAAGTTTACATGAATCTAGCAAGAGAACACGTCAAATTATGGGTAGGGGTAAATGAAGTGTCCACGATTGTCTCCGAGTGAATACTTGGTTATAGATCATCTCAAGTCTCACTCCTCCCTCTTTTCTTCGCATTCTGATTCTGCTCCTTTTTTCATATGCCCTTAAGGCATGCGGTACTGGTAAATTATCGTGTATTGTGATTTGAAAGGATGTCCTAAACTACCTGAGGTTTAGGAAGTTTTTTCTCGTTTGGATACAGTATGTTTTCTCGTTCCGAGCGTTTTTAATATCAAAAAAGAACTTATCCCATCTTTGTTTATTTTCGTTACATTTTCCTTTTTTTAATATAAATATATACATAGGCCAACGGTATATATAAATGTCCTTAAAATTGTCTGCTGTGCATGTTGCAGAGGTACCCATCATGTCAATTGACCACCAGTTAATTTTTTTAACTAAAAAAGACACGTGAAATGTCACGAAAACTATTTATTTAGAAGGACTCCTTCTTTTAAAGAACTTACTTGAAAGGAAATATTTTATACATGTGTTGCTCGTGTTGATGTTTTCAACAAGCTTGTGCGATATAACTACTGTTTGAATGAACACTGAAATTTAGCGAGAAACGTAGAGATGCACGATTTTTGCCATTATGTTATTTCAATCAAAGGGTTTCTGATCAGTCGACAACCATAATTATACAGTACATGTGTAATGTCACGTTGGAACGATCTGAAAATTTCAAAAAACTAACAGCCTAACCACATGCAGTAGGTCTAAGGAGGGCTTATTTGGAAATTCCAGTGTTTTTTCATAAAGAGTTTATTAGCTATCCAGGGTTCATTTAATATTTGAAACAATAGGCTACAATTGTTTACTGTACGTAGTCGGGTAATCGAGAAATAAGTTTTTGGAGGTCGTTTACCCGGAGTTTATTAGAGGAGTTGCAGCATTTCATAGTTTTTTTATCAATAGTTTTTTTTTTGCTTGATTCTAAAGTGGAACCCACTTCAAATGACATGGACATTGTACCGGAATTTAGAGCAGATTAGCACAAATATTTTTACAGTAGTACTTACATTACATGTACATGTACTCTGTATAATAGAAATAGAATAAGCACAAACTTGTCGCTATAAAATGTTTGCTAATCGGAGTTAAAAGCTAGAATTTAGCTTAAAATAAGGGATTTTTTTGTATAACCATCGGTCTTTAAATTCGGTAGTAAAAAGGCCCTGTTGATTTAGTGTGGACATTTTGGTGCATGTACTTATTATTTCAAAGCTTTTCACAGTACATTAAATGCAATTGCACCAATCGAATCAAAATCTGAAGGAAATACATGTACTGGAATTACAGAAGTCAGCGTAGCTTTCTAAAAGTAGCGTGAATGCTAAACTTAGCGTATTTTTAAATAGTTTTCAACCTTCCCAGAAGTTCAAATATTAGTAGAAGTATTTTTATCATTCGATTAATATATATTTAATATATTTAGCTAATGATAATAAGTCACTTTCAACAATGGGAATTTGTCCCCTTTTCTAGATATATTTAGCTCAAAGTTCCATTAAAGACAAATAGCGTGATTATTATCTTACTACCTTTGTACATGTCAGTCAGTAACATTTCGATGTGGTAACTGCTAGACACTTTGGTACCTGCGACTTTTATCTGATACTAAATGTCATTCTTATATTAAATTCTGGTCAATAATACGTGCTTTTAATAAATAGATAAAAGTAATTTACTCTCATACGTAGCTATCGCATGAACGCAAATTAAGGGAAATTTTTATTATTTTTTTTAGAAACAACTGCAGGAGAAGTTTGTTTCCAAACCTATAAGAAACTAAAATGCTGCGTAAATTTTGCAAACAAATTAGCTTTGAAGCGCCAGAAAATGCTAAGGCTGAGAGCATATTTTCTTTTGATGTGCCTGTGCCCAGTGTTCCCGTGCAAGGGGCACTTGTCAAGGTAAATGGTGAAGAATGTTACCTTTTAAATTCGTGCCATCACAGTATGGTACCATGTTCAATGAGATTATTGATGATTTAAGGTGGTCTGTGCTGGGGTTTGTTATAAGAGGCGCACATCTAGCGAACTGAACAACACCCCACCTCCGAGTCCAGCCATCAAGGGCATTCGAGATTCAGCTCTTTTTCCAGGTAATTCATGATTTCAAATAGTCTTCATGAAAAACTTAGATGACGCCACCATTCACCATTATGAGAGTTGATCAAATTTATAATTTGTCGCGATGTTTTTTACCGGCCTTTTGACTGTTGGAACGGAGTTAATTAACGGTCACAAGTTTTCAAAGAAATTCCCTTTGTAAACAGTGAAAGCTTTTATCTTCTATTCTGACACTAAAAATATTTCTTCATTTATTCCGCTTTACAAAGTTTTTTGTTTTTACTTCATGATTAGCTTCTCTAATTCCATACACCAAGAAGACTGAAATTGTTACCCCCAAAGATATTTATGAAACATCTTTTTAAATTCCACTTTTTAGCCAATTTATTCTCTTGTTCAAAAAGTTATACCGTTATAAAACAGCCGTCAGGTGTAAGCGGCAGAGAGTATAGATGATTCCATCCAAGTTCTGAGTTTGGTTATAAACTCAACTGTGTTTTACTTTGTGCACAGGCTTTGAAGTGGCTGGCATCATTGAACAGCTAGGGCCTGATGTACCAAATGAACTGAAACTCTATGTTGGACAGAGGGTTGTTGTCTATCCATATGAGGATCTGCCTTCAGCACATCAAGGGTAGGCACCTTGACGATTTTTGTTTTTATGGTTTCTGAATAATTTGTTGTAATGAATCATTCAAATCGATTTTGCGTAATCACTCAGACTATTTTTTCCATTTTTTTATGTATCAGCTATGCTGAGTACATATCAGTTCCAGATGCACGGTATTTGGTTGCAGTGCCAGACAAAGTTTCCATGCATGTAGCGGCCACCCTGCCAAGTGGAGCTCTTTGGGCTGTTAATGCTGTCCAGGCTGTCCTCGATCGCATGGACAAGTATGTACTGGAAAAGAGGCGGTGCAATGTTCTAATAGTCGGCACAGGAGGATTAGCTTTATGGACAATCCGGGTTGCCAAGCACTACTTAGCAAATAAAATGAATCAACTGAACTTTACAGTCGCTGCATTGCAGGTATTGATTCTTTTCACTATATTTTTTTGAAAATTACCATCTGTGGGATATTCCCTTTATGACCTCGAGCATTGAGGTTAAAATTTCAGTCTTGGAAAACAATACTTTTAAAAACTTTCCATCATCATATTTCTTCTTTGCCATTTTATTCATAAATTCTAATAATTATCACATTGCTTAGGATGATACTACTGGAGTGTCTGAAGAGCTTGAAAAGTGGAATGTTGTTTCATGGAGCGAAGATGGTATATAAATAGGGTTTTTTTTGCTCATGTCTGTGTATTTATATATCAATATTTACAAGAAAATAACTAGATTCTTTTTCGTTTCCCAGTTTTTGAAAGTTACCTCATTGATCGTACCAAGGATGCTTGTGGCGGACAGGTTGACATTGCTTTAGATTTTGGTGCAACATACAGAAGCTTAAGCAGGATATTGAAATGCATAAAGCCTGTAAGGATGTTATTTCTTATTTTGGAATTTTTAGCAGATATACTGTGTATGATGTTATCGACTTACGAAGAAATCTGTTTGTTTAGAATGGAGCTATTTTAGTGGGAAACGAGTGCTATGATGCATTAAGCAAGAGATTGAAAGATAATTTCAGTCAATCAGAAGTGGACTTGAAACCAGTGTCACTGGGTAATCTGGATCAGCTGAAAGAACTTATGAATTTGGTGGCTGAGGGCAAGGTAAGTTAAATGTTTACTTTGGTGTGCTGGGAGTATGGAGTGACAAGGACTGATTCCTAGGTGCATAAAAATGTTGCTTATAAATTTTTTAAACACAAAAGTGAAAGTAGGCCTCAAATATACTTTCCTTTTTGACTTGATTTCTAGAATTTAAAATTTCCAATGAAATGTGTTCAAATATATTTTTAATATTGTATCGCCCTTTGATGGTTTTTCTTTTTAGAACAAGCAGAATAAATGTTAATTAACATGTATCCCTTCATCTTCATCATATAACTGAAAGCCTGCTCTATTCCCCTAGATTTCTTCTCCACCCTGTAACATATTCCCGGTTGACAGTGCATCAGATGCTTTGCAGCAGTTAAGTCAGTCAACCATTAAAGGTCGTGCTGTACTGGACTTTGGCAATAATGAATAAGTGGTGACACCGATGGAATTGGGCGCTTGAAAATTTGACTCGAGTCGAGTACATTCCTGGTACATGTTAATGTTCCGTAAAACATTTAAAGGACGATTTTTTATGTTGTTTTGGGAATAAACAACTAGTGTTTATCAAGTGGCATTTTGAATGCCACGTGAATGTGAGAATATCTAAGAGCAATTGTGCCCAGTGTTTGTTTGCTAGTCAGTGGGAATTTTGGCAGCTTGTGGTGCAGCTAAATTTAGGAGTGTTTCCGTAAATGTACATGTAGTACTAGCAACCAAATTTCTAAAAATACACAGGATGCATCTTCCTCTTCTTAGTCGCAAATCTTGTTGATTGTTGTTTTACAAATCATGACATTTGAGACTAATGCCAACCTACAGTGCGTTGTGTTTTTCCTATTCGAAAATTAACAACTCATACATTATGAGTGTTTCAGTCTATTTACATAATTCATCATTGATCGTATTTTGTATATACAGTATCCATGCTCGGTATTTATGCGTGTATTTTATGGCAGTAATTGTATTTTGTTTTGAGAAATAACGCACAGAACATGTACGCATTTCCGTTTTTTTGGCATAATTTCAATTTAATTTTGGTTTTCATAAGATATTTTTACTCTTTCATCTTTCATGTGTTTTCTGAATAAATGCATCTAAAATATTCAAGATTTTTGGACCAGATTGTTTCACGGTATACTGTGATTGTTTTGTGACCCTCTGTGTTTTTTTCTGGCCAATCATAAACGGTGTTACTTTGGTTGATCGGCAAGAAACAACCCTGGTGTTTGGCGGAAGTAAGGCGCGCCAGTATAAAATCAAAGTTCATTTCTTATATGGTCTGTCCATGGTAGTATCCAGATTTTGACAGTGGTGAGTTCATTATTTTTAATGTTAATGTTATAGAATATTTCTACTATTTTAAGATTTTCTTATTGTTCCGTTTTGTAACCAAAGCAAATGATGGAAATTAAAATGATTTTTTCCAGATTTTGATAATCGACTTGATAATAGAACACCTACAGTAGTCTAGTTTAAAATTTCCCCTATTACCTACATGTATGATAAAATGCTGCTAGTTTTTCATTGTGAATGACAATTACTCAGTTTTTGTATATCTCAATAGCACGTACATGAAAAATATACATTACGGTATGTATAAATATCTTCCAATAATTCTTATAAAAGGCATTGTTTACGAGATCAGTCTCTGAAATCAATATCAAGGGTTTCCATTGCCAACTCTGCCTTTTATGAATGTGATAGTGTTGATTTTTCCTCGAGTTGGGCAGTGTTAATATTTTGACTAACTTATGCAAATTTCATTTTCACGAAAAGCTGTAGTTGTGAGAATTGTATAATGTGCAGTGCACATAAGAAATTTTTAGTAAGCATGCATGTGATTCTTTACTCTTTTTGAGTCGAACTATTCACTGCATTGTATTTTTCTGAGAGAAGTTGAATTGGTAGATGTGGTACAGGCACTAAGTTCTATAACCACTGTTCCAAGAGAAATTACAACAAGATACTCATAATTTAAGAAAGTAGCGATAGCTTGAAAAAAATTTAATATTAGCATTAAATAGAAATACATTTATTTGAAGCTGCTAAAATTGCAATTTATAAGATTTTTTACAAGTCATCACGGGCATGCCCTTGGTATCCGTGTGGTTGATCCAATTGGTAAGCTGTGCTAGGATCTTCCTCAGGAACAAAACCAAAGAGAGTTTGGGGTGTCTCAGCTGCTGATGTGCTGTCCCCAGCACCGATTTCCACTTTATTTATCTCATCTGTTTTCTCTAACAACTGCACAGCCAAAAATCGTTCTTTTTCCCTGTGATCATGGTCTAGCGTAAACCACATGGCCAAAGCACATCGCCGTCCTTTTAAGACGGCTTGAACACCGTGTAGATTTTCCTCTCCTGCCGAGAATCCAACCATTCTTCCACATTTGGGTCGTACGGTCGCCTGAATTTGTAGGAATAAATTGGAGAAAGAATGTTTTATTGATCTCAAGATATCAACGATATCGGTTTACGCTTATTTTGATCAATGGCTTACCTGAATTAAGGTTTTATTGGCTGCAAACATAAAATCCCCTCCTTCAAAATCGTCATTTAGATAAAGTATCGCACTAAAATAAGGTGTAAATCATGAATTCTAATTCCACCCACCCAATCGAAATAAAAAGTTACAACCTTTTTGTATAGGCTCTACATTCACGAACCTATAATCCCGCCACGTGAATGCTGGTTTATTTTTAATACATCTTCCATCGGTGGTAAGAATACAATTGTCAGCGTGCACAGGGTGGCTAAGATCACTTCGATTTAATGGAGAATCTGCCAAATTTAATGGGATGCATTGAGGTCCGCATTTTTTACAGCATGAGAAAAGTTATGTTCAGCCCGTACCAACTAACCAGGTGTTGCTGTTCTGCAAACGAGATGCGTGTAGGAAAAGTATAAACTATACTTTCTCAACTTGAAATACTTCTCAACGTAAAGGCGACTTCTTTCACTAAGTTCCAAAAATAACCGAACTTGATCTTTCGTAATATACCCCATTTTAAGAAGCTGTTAAATAATGAAGAGGAAATGTGTTATCCAGTTAATGTACATGTAAGGTCTTTTTAATTATAATAATTTATACCAACCACAGCGGCTCGACCAACCGTCAAACCTTCGAAAGTTTCGAATTTAGTGTGTGGTGTTGGCCTTCCGTTGTAACCATCTCCGTGTATGGCAGCCTCCTTGAAAGAAACCGTTTTAAAACCTTAGCTACAGATTAAGCTTTTTGTGTAGGAAATTTTAATTTTCGACACTATAAAAAAGTATAAATATTAAAAAGGCAGCATGGTACTGTTATGGAGCGCCTTCCAATTTCTTTATTACTGAAAAGTTAAAATTTACTTGGGGAGGTGGAGGGGTTCCCTAATATTAGTTACAGTTGCAACATAAAATTATTCGTGGATGAGATATTTAAAAAAAAAAGATTGGGCTAGAAATAAAAGTTGAACAAAATTGAAGACTCTTTTTAGACCAGGTATTAAATACTTACCGTTGTCAGATTCATGAGCTGTTGACACTCATTTTCATCCGTAATGCCATCCACTGCAAATCGTTGGGTGCCATTAAGTTCTTGTTCAGTCATAAGTAACGGCGCTGCAGGAATTTGGTTACTTTCGTTAGATGTATCATTTACAATCGCAGGCATAACTTTTTCTGTTTCTGAAGTCTCATTGTCCTTCAACTGATCCGTCACTGTCGTTGTCCCCTTAAAATTTTCTTCCACGAATGCAAGAAGAATTTTTTCTTCGGTGTCTCGATGCACATATTCCACTACTTCCTGTTTCAAAAAAAAAAATACATGAGCCTTAAATTTTGTTCACACATTCAGCAGGATGGTGTTTATTAGGGTCTTCTGATATTTGCATGCAACTGTGAACTTGCCTTTCTTGGCAAAAAGTCTTCTCCACTGTTGACTTTCTGATTAGTCTTGTAAAAATCTATGTTGTGAAGCATAGTGTCATTGTTCGGATGAAATAACAGGAAAGAAGCTGCCGCCTCACACGCCTTTGCCACTTCACCGACTAAAACAGTAATTGGTGTTGTCAGTACAATGTATGCTTAGCATAGCTTTGCTACTACGGTTTCTCTCAAACTTACTCTGAAAATATGCATATTGTAAGTAGTGAAAGTGACTCGGCAAGAAATCCTCGTATTGTCTGCCATACATGTAAGATAGGACTGTGGGGCAGTGTTGCTTGCATCGTAAACTAAAGGTGAAGTGATCTGAAACAGACATCTGGTTTTTTTCATCTGAGTCGGATTAACTTTATATTGTACTTGTAAAAATACCAGTTACGTTTAAAGCAAAGCTTATCATTGCATAAAATTACCTGCACGGTTTTAAAGTCCAAACCGTTCACAAGATCGAAGAATGCGGATGATAAATTGTTAGGCGTAAACATTTTATTAACAAATTCTAAAAATTATTTATTCAAAATGCTAATTTTTCAGTAAAAAATTTTAAAAATAATCTATTTTTCATACCTAGAAGCAATACATGTATATTTTTCCACTAAAACAAGTTTAACGTCACATGCTGTAACTCCTATGGCATGATTTAGAAACAATTCAAGTTTATAAACATAATTTTTTTAAAGTGAGGTTTGATAAATGGTGACAGGAATGCAAAAATAATGCAAAACATGTAATTTTGTGATTTTTTTTTTTTTTTAAAAATATTTTCTACCAGAACATTTTTAATTTATATAAACCGGAATTTTGATCAGACACGATGCAATACTCATTTTGTAATCATTGTAAACCGTAAAGGGTTCACTTACTCGCAACTGTCATAGTTAAGTCCAATGCTGGCGCTTTTTCAAAGTTTCCCTCGCAAAGTAAACGGCATTCCTCTTCAGCAGCAAAATACTCGGGGAGAGCTGCCTCAAAGAATTGTGTGACTTCTGGGTAGTTTTTGTTATTGTAGGCTTCATTTCCTTTCAGAAACAATTCCTGTAGCAATGCGAGAAACGCGTGAGAAACAATTTTGTACACGTAGCGAACTATTTCATTTTACCTGGTATGGGACCACCTCGAGGTTCCTGATTGCTTGGATATCAATATCTGGTTGAGAAGTGTAGTATTTGAAGTTGGCCTTCATGGCTTCATGCTCTGGGTCATGAAGAAGGAAGGTGTAGGCGCAAGAGGCTGCGTTTTGCAGATCATTCATCTGCAAGGGAAAGATCAAGTCTGAAAGATGCTTGAACCAATATTCTTTGCGATCATAGTGACTAAAAAAAAATCCCATCTTTAGGAACGTCCTATTTAACCCTTGAAAAAGATAATCTTGAAACCTTTTTCAAGCACTCCCAATATCCCATAAATTTCACCAAAATATTTTCAGACAAATTCTGATATTCACAAAATAAAAAATTAAAAATTTCGATATTAGATTCTATCCTAATATAACGTACAGTATGTGGGGATACATGTTCATATTTATGTTAAAATGGAATACAAATATTGTTCAATTTTATCAGAAATTTTAAAATTTAGATACGTAAGTTGTATTTCTCAGGTATCCCATTAACACTTTGATAGTGAACCATAACCAAGCTCAGGTATTATTTTTACATACATCTTTAAATAATTTATGTATGTATAGACGATAGATTTTTAATTATTTTTTTTAAATATCCGCTCGTATAGTTCGTGAAAACTGCGCAGTTTACATTCGTATCGCCAAGTTATCATCGTCTGTATATTTTAAAAAAGAGCAATTGCTAAACGATGCCAGCGGGCATGATAGCCGTTTGCTTCGCAGTTGTTTGGGCGTTTATAAAAGCACAACACAACTATAGGCTTTGTCACTGAATTGCTTTACACATGGGTCTTAAAAAAGAAACGCACGGTTTTTTATAACTGTTTATATTTCTGGAAAGTAGTCCAGATGTGCAATTTGTACGTTTGCATATACTTGTGTTATGACTGCAGGAAGGCGGATGAAGTCGTGTTTTTAATATGTTCTTCGAAAGGCTGCCAGCTGAATTGATTCTACTTCCTCAAAGGCTCAAATAATAAGTGTATACGCTTTCACCTTGGATTTTTCGCATCCCAGATTGTCGTTTGTTTTTCTTTGGTTCATTTAGAGTTAAAAGCGAAACTCGAACCGTTTGAATTTGCATCTTGATTTTGTTGTTTCAAAAATAGACCACAAACTCAGAGCAAGCAGTAAGAAGAAAAACAACTGGTGAAATGTCAAGGATTATAAATTGAATTCTGAGTAGGATCTTCGTAGTTAAGAAACGTAGAACCCCAAAATCAATAGTTTTTGATTTTTGCAGAAAAAAAGCAAACAGATTATTTTTTGGCCACCTTTCATCACATGTTACTGATAACTTTTAGATAAAAATTCTCACGCTATTGAATCGTTGATACTTGTTTATAAAATACTGGGAAGATCCACTAAATTTCTCAAAGTTGACTGCAGTTTATTTTGTCATCCCCTTCAACATCTTGAATACGTTCATTTTCGGGACTTTAAAATATTTTTGGTGTCATAGTTGTCTTCACGCCTTTACAATTTTTTCCATTACTCGCGTTGTACGAAGGTTTTAACACTATAGCCTGCCATATGGGTATACGAGCAACTAAAATTTGCCTTTTACTTTGCCTTGGCACCAATTTTGCAAATAGCATCAGTTTTATGTGCTGATGCCTCGGTCAGGTTGTTTGTTGCACGTTGGTTTGTTGACTTTTAAATATATCAAATGTTAATAAATGTATGGGAAAGCAGATTTACGGCTTTGCTTTCCGCAAAATTTATAGTGGAAGGCCTTCTTAGAACTACAGTGTATAGCGCGTTTCCATTGAAGCGATACCATGCATGCTATATTACATATTTACACAAATGTGCGAAAAGGGGTATAAAGTATAATGACTATATAATGTTGGCCATGCACAGGGCAAGTTGAGCTGTAACCCCAACTATAATTAATGTGCACGAATATTTTGCTATCATTTTGAATACAGTTCGAGACGTACTCGAGCTACGCAGTGATCTTTCAAAATTGTATATATGTAACACCCGTACGTTATACGGTTTAAGCCATTACTGTCTGCGTGATTGTGTAAACGTTATCACTTATTTGATAAATATGGATGAAAAATTGAAAATACATATACATACAGTAGGTCTGTGAGCAATAAAACCGGTGCCGAGCAAATTTATCTTGGAAAAATGTTGATATAAGGTGGGGTGATCATTCTGATGGCTCTGATAAATACTGAATGGAAAAATCTCATGTACAAAATAAGAAAAAATGTACGAATTCTTAACACAACAAATGACAGACAACAAAGTAATACATTAATTTGAATTATATATATATATTTAAATTATCATTATCTATTCACGAAAAAATGTGTTTTCGACTTATATATTTTCGCATTAAGTCTCATCGCTAATTAGGTACTACATGTACAGTATACTGGCTCCTCTTTCCTTCCAATTAAGAAAGCTTCCCTTTTGTAAGATTCATCTTTGGCGCGGTCCATATTAGATTAACAATTTAATCTGGCGTAATTCGCATAATTCACTCCCTTATCTGATTCTAAGCACACATTATCACGCGGTTTTATTTTACTAATTATTCGGATCCATTTAGGATACAGCGGGGTAACGGTGTATGTATGCCCGCGGCACATCTGCATTGTTATTTATTATTTTTTGCTAGATGTCTGAATTGCCCCCTCTCCTCAATCCGCGCAACATCAGGCCCTTTTTTCTGCATCCAGCGCATTTTTGAACGACTATTTCATTTTCGATTCGGCCGGTCCTCGCGCCATCTCCAACTTTTGGAATTGTAATTAAAAAGACAATTTTACGATGCCGAATACGTTTCAATTGATGGACGCGCAGTCCTATCAGTGTCCATGTGGCCACTTTGTATATACATTTCTTTCCCAAATCTTGGAAAATGTTAAAATATACGTTACACCGATGAACGGAATCGGCCATCGACCTCGACTCATCTTAAATTCCGCCAAGCTAGGCCTAATGAATTATAAAAAAAAAAGACTCGTTTCGGAGACGACAATTTATGAGGCACTCACTCGTAAAACCGAAAAACTTGAAAATCTTGAGACGACTATGTTAACCCCTTGAGCAAAAGTAGCATTTTCGAGCATGCGGCTCGAGTGTCTATAGGAATGTTTCGAACTCTTTTTCGATAGTTGTTTCGGTCTCTGATAAAAAGGGGGTGGCTACTTTGTCGTAAATACAAACCGAGGAATTATCGTGGCTGACAGCCAAGGATTAATTAGATAAAATAGCGCGTCTTCTAGTTGTTCATCCATAACCAAGTGGCATACTTTAATGCGCAGCTGATTGAATTCGCAGTTGCAGTCATTTGATCTCTGGACATGCACCTCGTTTAATCTGTGCGTTACGCTGCCACAGACTTCTGGTTTTTGCATTTGCTTTTGAGGGAATTTAGGGCGACTGGAGTTCGAATTAACATGTCGTAAACTAGGTGTGTTGCCCCCACCCTGAGATTACGAGGGGAATTAATAGTTATCTTCTTTTACGGTATTCCGGTTGTTGTTGTTTTGCGCACTGCTGTATTCGAGAAAGTGGATGGGTTAACCCTGAATTTCGAACTTTGGAGCTAAGGGTTTTAAGTTCTTTTTTGTTTGTTTTTGAGAAAGTTTGTCTACGCACTGCAAACTCGTAAATTTGTAGGAAGCTGGAGAGACCAACTACGAGTGGCACTGAATGAAATACTACATAACTGAAGGGGGATGTTTAAAGGGGGAATGTTGGGGTCAAAGATGAAGGGTAGGCCTTCCGTCTTCGACTTCCACCCGAGAGACGCTAAACTAAAACGTCAATTTGGGCAAGTTTGAATGAAGGGGGTTTTACTCTGAATCTTCGAGCAGTAAGCAGTTCATCACCTTTTTTATCTAGCAACTGGAGACTTGCATCGTTGGGTTCATTGTATGTTCATCACTCAAGTGAAATTATGAGCAATGGATATGCAGTTACCTATAACCTTGCGAGAACAAACAGCTCCACCTATGGTGCAGTCTGTCAAACAGCATTCTATTACCAAATTACGCCTACATATATGCACTTCTGCTGCAGTTTCCTAACAGATTACCTTGCATTCTATGCAGCTTGTATAACGCAGGTCATTCTATGTGTAGTAATTAAATCATTCAGCGTGAGTAAAACGTCTGTTCCCCCCAAAATCAACAGAATGGGTGCAAGTATGAAAAATCGGGTATGGGGAACATATTAGTAACCATAGGGTGCGGAATGCAATGGTACACAAACCATTTGGCCCAAGGGCCTTTAGTTCCTATGTCTTAAACGGTAATAGCTACGAAGAAAAAGTCAATTAGAAAGTTGTAGGGCGTCGAAAAATTAAGTTTAATGGCTCCATTTGCAACATTTAATTATCGATCGCCACACAACATATAACTTCAGGGCTTCTTGTATGT
>JAQGAO010003591.1:0-16706 GCA_034697705.1 Ommatoiulus sabulosus | reverse complement strand
GTAAACCATTTTTGCTAACACAAATCGCTGGTTTAACCTAAGTTTGAGGTTTGAACCTCGTTGGTTACTGCTACCGTAAGCGAGCTTGCATGAAAATAGACCCAACAAACCATGCAAATCCATCGTCGTTTAATAAATGTTCAGTTGATGATTCTCTTTAGACTCCCTTCATCGGTTATGCAATGTATTTACCCCGTGAGATTGAAGCTATACGGTATACTGTGTATATGACGTCAACAGTCGAGAGTCGAGTCAATTTCGAAAAGTGCATGTGTATGCCCCTTGCCATACTTTGTGGACGGCTTAGCCATTGTAAAGAAGTGTTGATTTTTCGTCGCAAACATCATCTCCTCAGCGCATTATGGTATAGAACGTAATCCATTATAACCAATACTAAACATGTTCTTCATGCATTGTCTAGGCTTCTTTACTTTTTACTCTTTTCTTTTTCTGTTATCGAACATAAATGAATTTCGTATTTAGACTTGGTTCCTAGATATCCTAGACTATCCCCAAGATATATATGTTATAAAAATGCAAATATTTTAAAATCCGAACATTTCATTTCCTACTCGAAGTTTAGTTTTTTTTTTTTATTTCGAATGATGCACGCCTCCTAAAATGGCGATTCAGATTGTAATCATTGATGAATTTCTGATCGATGTAGACGATGACGTCACGATTGATGCGCAACATTCAACGCGTGACGTCATTACGTCTGCAGCGCAATCGTCGACTATTCCACGGCAGACATTTAAATTTGTACTTGTATAACGTATAAGTTGGCATTTATTAGCCGTACTCAGGAAATACCGTAGCTTGACGTAGATGGGAAACGTAAATGTAAATGTAGATAAAGTTCCGTCTGGCGGCGCGTGCGCACATAAACATATATGTTAACACGTGTATATAAATCCATTTTACATGTAGCATATAGATATTCTACATATTTTTTTACATGAAGAAAACATAGTTTTTACACGTAAAATACTTGGGATATACTATGTAAAACAAATGAACGCTACATGTAAAAAACACGTTTGCTACATCTATTCCGTGCGACATGTAAATACATGTTTTACATACCATATTACATGTATTTTGATGTTACATCGTATATTATATATACATGTAGCTTAATTAACCTATGATACGTGTATGTACTGTATAAACAGTGTTTATTAAATAGCTTTAGATCAAGAAGTGCTTAGTGCGCATGCGCCACCAAACCGAACTTTATCTACATTTACGTTTTCCATCTACGTCAAGCTATGGCATTTCCTGAGTGTACGGCTAATAAGGCGAATAAACTGCGCTGTATATGTACTTGTACACGCGCATTGTGCGGGGATGGCTCGTATACATCGCGTCTCGTCTCTGTATGCATAATGCATCGCTGCCCAAATCGGTTTCATAAAATATTGAAATATCTTCATCACATTTTTATTGCCATGTCCCCGAAGCGTCGTAAATTAAAGTCCGTTTTTGGCGTATTTACTAAGGCTGCGGAATGGAGGCCGGTTTAATTTTATTATTCCTGCCGCGACATCGTAGAGCGTGGCGATGCTCCTTTTTTACGAATTTTAAATCCGCGATGTTGCTCCTCCGAAATCTTTTCCAAAGCTGCGTCATTCCGGAGGATTCTTATAACGCGCGCATTATGAATTGGTTAAGGTCGGCCAAGATGGAGAAGAAAATACAAGGACCGCAGCCTGAGTGGCTTTTGTACATAAAACTATAGTTTCTCGTAACGTTTTCATAGCGACTAAAATGGATGCGAAGAAAAGATTTTAATGCGTGGGTATAAAGTGCTCTTAAATTTCTATGAAAATGGAACAAAAATGCAGCAAATCGCGTCTATACGCTCGTATTATTGATGCTCTGATGTTGTCTGGTGAATTGATCGATACTTTTTCTCTATATTCTCTTTCATTTAGAATATATGCAGCACTATAGGAAAAAATCTTACGTTTGTAGTTGGTTTTTTTATTCGGTAAAGAAATATTGTTCTCTATATTTCACGCAAAAAACGTGGGGTTTCAAAGACGGTGATACGCTCGAGATGAAGCGAAGTATTTGTGTTTTAGGGCCGGTTGCACTAACTTAGGTTAAAATCTGAGGTTTACTAACGTTGAGTTATGGAACCCATGTTTAACTTGCTGAAACCAAAATGGAGGACTGGAAAGGAACTAACTTTGACCAATGCTGCCAGATTGCGCATCCTGGCTTCCTCTGTCTGTGTGACCAGGTGGTGTAGCATGCGTAATTTCCTAACAGCATCAGATTCATCCGTAGTGTCCGCCATGTTGTTTTTCCTAATAACCCGAGTTTAACCCTGCCAACTGACTGGGTTAACCTTTCTCTTCATTTTCCCCTAACCCGTGCTTGTGCAATACAACGGTGAGTTAACCTAGAGTTACACAGTAGTCAGTAGGTTACCCTAGATTATTCTTAACCTCTGTTGGTGCAACCGGACCTTAGATATGTTCAAAATTGCGGAAAAAATGACATTTTACGCGACAAATCTGCACTTCTTTAAGAGTAAAAACGCGTTGCCGATGCTTGAACCGTTGCATTCATTGATCGGTGACGTCACCACCGAACTGCTAATGAAGATTGCATTTTCCGGATTGCCTGCCGTAAGTGCATCTGAAACGGTTTCTGCGTGTGACGTCATATCCTACATGCTGCGACTAAATTAATAGTTGTTTATCGAGTTTCACCGCATGCATGCACGAATCAACAGTTCTGGTCAATTTTCGAAGCTAAAGCTTGTTTGCATATATACTTTTCAGCGATCGATCAATCGATCAAACTTTAAGAAATTATAATTTACAGCGAGCCCATGCATTATTACGATGAAATAGCTGCTCTTAGTCTAAGCAAAATACATATTGTCGGGTTGTAAAATTTCTATAACGCAATATGTCGATAATTGATTTGTAGACTCGTAGTGAAAAAAGTACTGTACTGTACGTCTCGTGAATATTTCAGAAAATTGCTGCTTATGTTAGAAAAAAATACCATTCCCGAAACTAAGGCGTATGAAAACGATTCTTCTTTTTGAATAGCCGAATGTATAGTGCGTGTAATAATAAACGCATCCGGAGTAGGAATTTGTATTTTTTTTCCCTCGTTTCCCCCGTAACAAACTCCCTTTATATTAATTAATTGAAGCTCATCTCTTAATACGCCAACTATATACGGAGAGCCTCGCGAGTCTCTGCGGGGAAAAATCGATTTTGCAAAAGGAAAAAAAAAAAAAAAAGCATGTACGAGGGATGCGTGCATTTTCATTTTGTCTGGTAGCTTCATTACCCTCTCATCTTTCATGTTTTTATACGCGGCGATATATTTAATTTAAAAGCCTGCATGCAGTTTGGAATTTTATTAACTCGTATCAAATTAATGGCTTATCCGCATTTTGAGCGCATTTAAAGCGCGTACGCGCTGCCAATTTCGAATGGGGAATTAAGTGGTTTCATGCATCCAACTTAATCCACTCGAAATTAGAAAACAAAAACGGCGACGTTGAAAACAATTTTGTATTCGACCGTGGATCGTGCGACGAACACGCTGATCGAATGTGGCACCACCATGCGGTTGACCGTATACGTTCGATACGATCAACGCGTTTATCCCGTGACGTCATTTGTACCAGGGTCGAACAAATGACGTCATCGGTTCGTATCACTATCGTATCATCTATTGCGCTAACATGTACATTTCACCACGTTGCCAATTAAAGTGGTACATGTATTACGTTTCTCATTGGTGCGAGGGTAAAATAGACATTGAGGACTGATGGGTCGCGAAATATTGCATGGTTATCAGGAGACAAAGGAGCCCCGCAACAATAAGGCTATTATTAGGAAGGGGGTCCATTTGCCATCGGGAAAGATAACACCCTGCATGGTATAGTGGGCCACTAGTTTTATAGCATCATGATGTAACTGATTGTTTTGGTATCTTGAGTCCCAGTATACGTCGATGACGTTGATCTAACGCTTTGTTTCACTTTGGGGTGTCCTTGACGGCAGTGGCTCCGTTGGGGTCAGCATCCAAACGTGCGCTTCATCCGTGAGCACCTGTAGAACACTCCCCGTTGTTTATCCGAGATGGCCACTCGCCCTTTAGGAACTGACCCCGCTTGACCAGGCGCGTGATGGCCGACGCGTCACGTGATCTCCAGGGCTTCGCGCAACTTCGTCCGTCGGCCACGGATTTCGGGGGATCGATTTTTTGGTTCCCGAAAGGAGTGGCGCGCATGCGCCGCAAATGCTTTCTTTTCCCGTGCCCCGCACTCTATTATCAATTCCTGCGTGTCCGATGTCGGCTTTTTGGCCATATTTCGCCTGCCAGCGGCCATTTTCTAAGGCCGTAACTTCGCCGTTGGCCGGGTTGATGAATGGCGCCCGATTCCGCGCTGATGGGGGATTTGACGAAATATGGGATGGCGCGCTCGGCCGTTCTCCTCTTTATTATAGCGCTGATTTATCGTAGCTCTTCGCTCATCTCGCCATAAATTAGCCGCTCCGTGGCGCTTTTCAAATCCTTCTTCTCTTCTCCCAAGTACGTACGTGCGAATCGTTAAGCCGACGCGCATCTTCACATTCTAGTCTAGGCTTATTTAAAACGGACAAGCTTTTAAGCCTCGTCACCCGCTAAGACATTCCCAGGCGAATGCTAATCTCGTTTTACTTTTCCAACGCGCTTTATCCGCTCCGAGACACAGTATAGAACCTCTTTAAGGCAAGTTTCAAGAGACCTCAAAAACCGTGGTTCGTTGTATACAAAACGTCGTGCAAAAAAACGTTCATCGTTGTTTGGATGAAATCCTACCCATGCACGCATATGAAGGGGATGGTGCTGCAACTTTTATCGGCCAATTCCCCGTTATAACGTTCCTTTTTCATATGGTTTCTAGTTCGTTTTGATGTCACGCAGCGCGAATGTTTGGGAACTCGAAAATTCATTCGTTTTAGTCGAACATTTGTAATACCCGAATTCGGAATTCGTCTCAAACGAAGAAATTAACATTGTTCGTCCAAACCCTATATAGATAACTTTTACAAGCAGACGACGCGTGCTGGCTCCGCCTAGATCACACGTGTTGGAGTACTTCATAATTTTACTGTGGCAAAAATATAATTGCCTTCGCTATAGATAAATTGCACGTGCACACGCATTCGTTATATATCATTTTGCATTATTCCTTTATTTAATTATTTGTTTAGAAATTTTTCTAAATGATTTGTAGCGGCAAAACAGTATCAAAATATTATGCCACGCCCACGAGCTTCGTGACGTCACATGCAAGTTATCTATAGGACGGGGACTAGAAATGAGTTCGCACTATCAGAAATTCGTATAAAGCGAGTTTTTTTAAAGACAATAGTTCCACTGTGTTCGTTTCGTTTCATAGTTCCGTTTCATAGTTGATTTGTAGTGCTTCCGTTTTTTTGTTTTTGGCGGAGTATCGACTGGAATGAGTTTTCAGACCCGAAGGACAGCCACGAGCTTTTACTCTAGATATTCAATTCAACGATGATTTTTGGTCCATTGCGTAGAGGATATTTTTGAATTTCTAAGGCTGACTGTAGGGTACCTATAGTTGAATCGAGCGTTTGGCAAGCATAGCCCCCGAGCAGAGGCAATTACCGATATCATCGGTGTTTTGCGGAGAATGTTATTAAAGTATATGGAGCGTGCATGTAAAACGTTCCATCGTAGAACGCCATACGTCTTCTTTTGTCATTGAAAAAGTGAAACTTGAGATATTCGTAAGATCGCACGAACAAATCACATCGATGAATGAATTAACGAATGGTCAGAGCACCGGCTGTAGGACGTTAATCGATCGGGACTGGCTTAAATCGCTTGTTCTCAGCCCCTGGCAAGACCGTCGAACTATGCCGTAGAGGAAGAGCCGCTGTTCTTATTAACGCTACTGTAGTTGGTATCACCTGAACACGACCTCTACGGTTTTGACACCTAGACTATGTCAAAAGGCGCCTAGCATTAAAGCTCGAGTATGTCCCGGCCAAAATGATAATTAGGAGTTTACTACGAGCTCGTAAAATGAACGAATGATCTGGATGACGGTGTAGAAAAACCATAACTATGAATTGTTGCCTTAACCTCGGATACGGACAATCACGACAATAGTTTTCTCGGAAATACTCGGGTGTTAGCAGTGATTGCGGTTATTCAGGGGCAGCTAAAAAGTAGATTTTCGTTTCTGGACTAAGACTATTTCATAGCATTAGGATTCTTTTATGAACAACTAACGTTTCAGGAGATCTCTAGTAGGCAATGAGCAACATTAAAGTAGCGAAAATCTGTTCTCTATGTCGTTCGAGATCTTAAGTTATATGGTTTAAATTTATCTAAGTATTTGCGTATATTAAGTTTCGGCTATACATATAAGTTGTAAGGGACCATTCAAAAAGGACGTCCGCAAAATTTGCCCAAAATTGGACTCCCCCCTACTCCCTTTCCGCATTATGTCCGTGACTCAACTTACCCCCTCACCGCCTACATTGAGGACGTTCTTTTTGAATGGCCCTAAGTGTTTAAGTTTATTTTTTCGGATAGGCGGCAGCATCTTAGGCATCGTGTTTCATGTGAAAACTACTTCGCTTCTAGAACGCCGCGCCGTACGAAACAGATTTTTGCGACTTTAGTCGTGTTCATTGCTGACTCTAGGACTCCTAAATGTTAGACAGTGTCGGTGCGCAGGTTGGCTTAAAAATCAAGCCGAATGCTATGAAATAGTCGTGCTCCAGAAGCGAAAGCTTTCGATAAGCTGCCCCTGAACATCGGCAATCACTGGTAGCACCCGAGCATTGCAGCGAAAGCCATTCACGTACAGGGTGGCGTGAAAGTAGCTCGATTTTTTTCGTTTTACGCGCCCCTCGAGCCGCGCATCTAATTAAGTCGCGCTCAAACGGTGTACGAAGCGTTAGTCCGTTCCGTTTCGCCTAAACAACATTAAAAAGCCGCCTTAATTCGTTATCGTAGCGTTGGTTTACTGACGACATCTTTATCTCGAAATAAATTTCTCCCCGGTGGCTCTCTGTTTTCCCCGCGTCTGTCTTCATATAAAGACACTTAGACAGGGAGGATGGAGCGCCTTAGCTAAGCGCGTATGGCGGCTGAGCAGCGTGATCCGAAGCAGCTGCGAGGGATGTGTCTCGACCCATAAATCAAGGAAAGAAAATTGGCACAGATTTAAGGCGAGTGCGCAGGCGCCTCTTCGAGGGGGCCACCGCAACCCGCGTGCAAAACGAAAATTCACCCTCCCTACCCGCGATTGAAAAGCAGAAAAAAAAGATGAAACGCGCGGGACTCTGCAGGAATCGATTAGTTCGCAATTTCAGTTTGAAAATAGGTTTTTCTCACTTCGCTCCTGGCAATTTGGGCACGATTTCACCTACCGGATATTGCATTTATTACCGGGTTTCAACGAGCTCCGACTGACTGGGCGTGCACGAAAATGGATTTTTTTACCCCGTTTGATAATTGTATCGGAAATTTAATTGGTGTTGGATAGGATTTTTAAAGGTGTCTACGAAAGTCAAAATGCGAATACCAAGCGAAATACCAAGCGGGCATCATTCCATGTAATTTAATTTGGGGGTAATTTGAAGTAAATGTCTTAATTTAATGTACGTATAGAAAATAGACACCGTTTTTAATGAATTTATTTGTATGAATCATCCAAAACGGGAGCCGACGTAAATGTGGTTCTCAAACCCATTGAAAGATAATTCTTGAAATGTTTTGCTGGAATTTTCAGGTTATAAATGGAAATATAATTATTTTAGCGTGGGGAAAGTCTTTGATCGATTCCGGCAGCTGATATTAATCGTGTTGCTGGTTTTATAACAGGTAGTGCATTGCCACGCGCTCATTTGCCAAATCCTTCCCATTAAACCGGGCTCGGGACCGGCAACAATAACTAAATACTTCACCGTGTAGATGGCTAAGGAAGAAACAGGGCGTAGTCACCCTGTATATGAAATTTACGAATGCGAGCATGTACAGCTCGGGCCTTTGCCTAGAAAATTGAATTAAAATGCATTCGTGCGACAGAAATTCCGTGTAAGAACGTGACAGCGTCATTACTCTTCTAGCATCTTAACGTCACCGAAATGCGTGTATTTGCAAGGGGGAAAATATGCAAAAACCACTTGGTTTTTGCGACGGTTCTTCGAAAACATTTTACATTTTTTTCCGAAACTATAAAAAGGCGAATTCGTGAAGATAACATTGATTTTCCCGTTGTGGTCACGTGGAATTAAAGGCCATGCGTGCAGTTTTCAAAGAGGGGAATGTTTTTGAATTCATCTTTTTATGAAAGATGTTTCTCCGATGCATCGCTTTTTATACGAAAAGCCAATGAGGAAGATAGTTGCCATCGCTGCAGCTTCTTTCCATTGATTATTTTCGCAAGTTTTCATTTTGAGATTTGCCTAAAGATCGAAGGTCGCGTCTTTCTTAGACGCGCTGCTGTTGAAAATAACCCAGTTTGTTCGGCGCGTCGTATAATGTGCTGCGCTCGGCAGTGCGCTAATCAACGGATACGTTTTATACAGTAGAAAAGATTTTAATATTTAATGTAGATAAAGGACATTTATTTAAATAAATTTAACGCGAATTAAGTCGAGCGTTAACTGAAATTGCCAAAGTGTATACAGGGTTCCCCCAGACGTGGAATACCTGGAAAAGTCAGGGAACTTGAAAATGTTTGGTGAAGTCAGGGAAGAATAACTTTTTTTTGAAAACTTCAGGGAAATTCAACGTCATGTTGTGACGATACAAAATTAATTAACGCTTCTACGTGGTTAGCTCATGGCCCATTGGAATTTTCCACGGTTTCCGAGAACAAATTTGCAAAATTCTCCACTTTTTCCGAGGACAAATTTGCAAAATTTTTGACGTTTTCCGAGAGCAAAATTGTCCACCTTTTCCGTGGTCAAAATGGCAAAATTTTCCAGGTGTTCCAAGGACAAAATGGCAAAATTGTCCACGTTTTCCTAGTGCAAATTTGCAAAACCGTCTACATTTTCCGAATACAAAATTGTCATTAGTAAATTTTGCAAAATATTTTACTGTGTCGATTTTGCAAAATATGTCAATTTTTGACATTATCATTGGGCAGGGAAATTTTGTTGAAGACCTGTAAAAGTCAGGGAAGTTGAAAATTAAATTTCTGGGGAACCCTGATATAGGCATTTGGGAATTTTGCGAAATTTAAGTTCGTAAAGAAGAAGGAATGTGTAATTTTAGTTTGTAACTCGGAGCGAAAATTAACATTAGACCTGTGGAGTACTTTTCGATAACAAAAGCAATAGTTCCTATGAAAACGTTGGTTTTTATGAATGGGAGGTGCGTAAAGACGCGAGTATTATTGTCAATTTTGGTCTTTGATACTTTCATTTTTCCAAAAAAATGCTCCATATTCTGACGTAATTTCTTCGTCGAAAGTTTTAGGAAAATGGGAATAGTCGTAGGCATACTCCTTAAAAGGTAAACTCGAACCTTAAATTGCCCTGAAAATAAAATAAACAAAATCCCTTTTCAGAGCGGCATCATTAGTTTTGAAACTTGGAATTGCCAGCAGCGCCACCTACAGGCCTTGGCGGTTGCGACTCTTGCATCATCTCCGGTACACTAGCGCCACCTCCATCACTTTGGACTCGAATGGCGTTTGAGGATTTGACGAAAATCCTTTGGCGCTCTTAATTTGGGCGATAAATATAAGCCAGGCAATCAGTCGCGGGATAATTCGTTCCGCCGCAAATTTAATTACCTCGGATTCGGCGTTGGCGATAAACACGCGCGTATTTTCGTCTTTTTTCGCACTCGTAATCGAGTTTTAGTTCGCGGGTTCGTAGAGACGTAAAGAGAGAGAGAGAGGTGATGGAAGAATGAAAGAAAAAAAACCTAAATAAATGCAAATTCAGCCATTTTCGACGCTCCATTGAAATTTCCTCGACGTACAAAAGGGCTGCGTTTGATATTCGAAGCGTTCCGTACGGTAAATAAAAAAATGTGCCGAAGGGAAAAAAACAGGAAATTAAATTGAGAAAGTGAATTGAACCGAACCCTGGTTTTTGTAGCGAGACGTGCTCGTATAAACGCCGGCTAAGAAAACATATTGGGCTGAAAGAAGAAATCCAGTGTCGGGGCACAACATCCACTCGGGGATTTGTTTTTCCTTTTTTGCCTCCGAAATAATAATATCGAGCGGATTTACATTGTTTCCAGCCAGTTTCGTGCGGGGGTGGATCTCGCGGGTGCTCCTCTTTTTCCCAGTAATTTCACTCGGTCTACGAGTTCGCCTCTGCGAGCGTTGAAGAAAACGCGAGCGCCATTTTATATGATTTTTGTCTAGGCCTAAAGGCATTTTTTGTTGTTGTTGCGAAACGCAATTCGGAGGAAAACTATGAAGTCGTCGGCGTTGTTTGCCGATGCGCGGGAAACATTGATCCGTATTTATTATTACCTTACACGTGTATTTTTATACGCACGGGCCCGGCTTGTGTATACTTATCATCGTTCATCAAACATTCAGTTTGAAAACGAAAACATGGACAGAAAGGGAGATCATGCTACAATTCCCAATCGAATGAAATGGGAAATGTTTGCTCCCAATTTAGATTATTGGGATAATGAATTTTGTGAATTTCGTCGAAAGAATGGCAATTTATAATGTTTGTAACGTTAAACAGTTTTTTGTAATGTTTCTATCATGCATGGGGTAGATGTAAGTGGTGCCTGTAAAGTCATCCCTTCTATAGATAACTTTCACAAGCAGACGACGCGTGCTGGCTTCGCCTGGATCAGACATGTTGGGGTACTTCATAATTTTACTGTGGCAAAAATATGATTGCCTTCGCTATAGATAAATTGCACGTGCAGACGTTCAGGCGCATTCGTTCCGTATATCATTTTGCATTATTCCTTTATTTAATTATTTATTTAGAAATAAACGAAAAAATTCATACAATTTTTGATTTGTAGCGGCAAAACAGTATCAAATTATCTACTTATGGATAAAAAATCTATTCATGGGTAAGTGATAGTATCTGATGGGGCATTTTCTTAGTTTTTAGAAATTTAAGATAAGAGCCACAATGTAAATCGAGCCACCTTAGTCACGCCCACGAACTGCGTCACGTGCAAGTTATCTATGCCTGTTCACACTCAGGAATAAAGCTTTTTATTATTGTTTTACTATTAAATAGTGCATGCATGGTAGAGGTATTTTTAAATTTTTCCTGATGATGAAAAAAGCAGTAATTGCCGAAATACAATAGAACCTAATTTAAAAGAACACGCTTTATACCAATTTCTGATAACAGAATATAACAGAAAATTCACAGTTAAAGGGTGCAGCACCTTCCCATCCATATAAATACAGTACGTATACGAAAGGGTAGGACTTCATCCAAACTTCTACGAAACTTTAATTATTGTTGTTGAGGATCTTACTTCTGATAATACGAACTTCGGTTTAAACGAACACAGTTTGACGTCTCTCGAGATTCGTCTTAACGAGGTTGGACCGTATTCAAAACGCCAACACAGTTCTGAAAATGGAGCAACTTCTAACTAAATTTTAACTATTCTCTCGATTGCATGGGATAATCCAACATCATGAGTACTTTTTTTTGCAAGCTTGAGTGGGTATTTTAAACATGATGAAACAGCATCGTGCACGTTTTAATGCGGATTTGAAAATATACCCCGTAGTGCTAAATATTAAAGCAAGCGCAGGATGGGGGTGCTGTTCAAAGTTCAACAATTCCCTCGGTAATTATGAGATTTTCATTACTCGTTGTACAGTATGTCGTTCGATGCGTTATTCCGGATGAAGCGACGACGGGACGTTGGCTTTCATTAAGTATTCATTTAATCGGAAATTTAGATATGTTTGAGATTGCTTTTGCATGCATAATAAACGGATTATGTAATGGGGGACAGATTTCGAATAAACCCTCGCTTTCTGAATTCGGTTTTTACTTAAGTGTCTCGATCGCGTGCGATTCAAATATAATCCGCGAGGATCGTCCATAAAAATACCCTTCCATTATGGAGCAATATGCGCGGTCTACCCCATCGTGCAATACAAAATCGTTATTCGTTCACTAATGCAATACTTAATTATCACCTTCATTTATACGGAAATTGGTCCATACGTTGTTTTAATGGACGAATCGCGAGATCTGGTGCGTCGTGGCGTCATAACTTTTTTATGATTTAATGCGCATGCATGCATGGTGCCACGCCTATCATCTATGCTTACTGGAACATATTACCAATTCTAACAAGCGAGATATATTAAACTTGAATAAATAATAAGCAAATAGTGCTCGAATTTCGTCAATTTTTGACAAAATAAATTCTGTAATAGTATACGGTGCATAAATCATTTGCAGTTTGTATCTTTCGACTATCCATATATAAGCTATATATACGCGAGATTTTAAATAATGAAGAACTGAAGATCCCCAGTCTTTAATGATTTTTTGTTGCAGTTCTGCGAAGAGGTATGCTGACATAAGCGGTACATATAAACAGACGAACAAATTTTAGCGAAACTGCAATGTCGACCTTTATGAACGGCCCCTCAAAAGGGCTGCCTCAAAAGTGGTCATAGAATTGCTAGGGCCGTTCATCAAGGTCGACATTGCAGTTTCGCTGAAATTGCAGAAGTGCAGAAACTGCAATGTCGACCTTTATGAACGGCCATCGGCTCGTAGCAATTCTACTGACCCCTTTTGAGGCGCCGTTCATAAAGGTAGACATTTTAGCAGTTTCGTTAATATTTGTTCGTCTGTTTGAGTACCGTTAATCCGTTATTATCATTGGCTATGTGAAAAAACGGAGTTTACTTACTGTAGAAAAACATGCGATGTGAATGCAAGTACACTGTAGCTTAAACAGTTAATTATTTTTCTATTCAATTCTGAAAGTTTTTATTTCTATTCCCATTCCTCCGCCATGTTTAAAAAAGGCAAGCGGTACCACCTGTCGTCAAACGGCGTAAGAAGCGCTATAGATTTCCATAGACGTTTGGCATATGATGGCGGCCCCATTTGTCTTCTCTCTCCATCGCGTCGTCATTACGCTTATCCAAACAAATCCTCCTTCGCCATTTTATCGTATCACCGGTTTCTTATTGGAAACCGGCAATTTCGCCCTAGTTTATTTCGTCGCGTGGATATAGGCTGTACCGTATATTCTGCCACCGACAAAAGAGCCGCGCTATATATGGTATAGACCGACGGAAACTAAATGAAACTCTATCCCGTTGTAATGGACAGCCATCAATTCTCGTGTTTTTATAGAGGATTATATCCAAATTGCCATCCAACTGCAAATATTAAAACAAATGAGGGCCCGGATTCAGGTCGTGCGTGCGCTTGCTCGGACTATAAAAAAACCAATATAGACCTTTTGTGAGATTCCTCGGGAATCCAGACTCGAGAATTTTTTTCCCCACCCATTTCGGAAGATCGGTGGGACGAACCATTACATTGAACAATTTATTTAATCCCCGGTTATATCTTTGATTTGGCTTTAGGCCTACTTCGACGCGTTTAGTCGTCCGGTTTATTAATGATATGGTTTTTTTTTCTTACTTTTTGTTTTCAACGAGTTTTTCCAAGAGTTAAAAACTGCATGCATTAGGGTATAAGAGCACGTCGAATGCTTACTTTTGGCGTGCTTCTTACAGCTTCTTTTTTCCGGTTTTGGGACGCAAATCGAACGCTGATATATGCGTGATGTTCAGTGTGCTTGGTGGAGCATGCCTTGTGCAAGGTAAAACATTCCGCGTAAAAACCTTGCACATGCGCATTAGCATCTCATTTTGAGCGCAGGACACGTTTTTACGGTACATATTGGCCGCATACAATCGAAGTTACGATAAATGATATTGATGTTCGATTAAATTGCACCGTGTTATTGCACTTCACCAACGTACGGCTGACATACACAGAGATTGAAGATCTATTTGCTCTAATTATTTTTACGTTGTATTTTCGGTTAAATATTACGTTTATCATATTCCGTATAAACCAGCACTTATACTTTTCTGTCAATGGCTCCCAGAATGGAATTGAACTCGGCAATACAAAAAGAATAGAAGTAGGTCTAGTCAAAAACGCGCGCTCTCTATAGCATTCAAATCACGCATGGCTTCACTTTTGACCAATAGTGATCTGTGTGCCACTCTGTGTCTGAAAGCAGATTTGTTATCAGCGTTTCTTGTAAGCTCAGCCTGGCTCGGCGAAGCTTTCTTTGTATGCGCCCTCATTTAAAACGAATGCCGCATTCTTATCCCGCTTGTTGGTGCTAGTGTACGCAGAGTGATAAGCGTCTGCAATAAACATTCGACGTGCTCTTAGGGTGGAACCATAGTGGAGTGCGTTTCCAGCCGCTGTTTTCATGTCCTTTTCTCCTTGTTTCCAGCTTCCATTTTTTCCCGCTTTCGTGTGCGAAGTGAACGCTAATTTCAGCGTGATGTTCAAAGTCGACTTTCTCGTAGGTACCAATAGCAGCGGAGCAGCCTAGTGAATTTGCTAAGAACGCGCTCTCTCTAGCACCCATATCGTGCATGGCTCCACTTTTGACCAATAGTGATCCGTGTGCCACTCTGTGTCTTAACAGCCTGCTTTGAATTTTTCGAATAGGAATGTTGCGAACATTCCTATAAACCTGTCAGCGTACAGCCTGGCTCGGCTTAGCCGTCTCCCCGGACAAACTCATTGAAAACGCATGCCTCATAGGTAGCCCGCTGGGTGGCGCTAGTGTTTTTCGGGTGCCAACTGCCAAGCGACTGACAACTGGTCCACTATGGTTCCACCCTTAGGGTGGGAGCACATTGAGACTTTTAAATTAAGAAATTTACTTACAGTAGATATACAGGATATGTAAAGTTGAATGATAAACTGGAAATGAACATTTTCATACTGAAATGTGACGACGATATGGATTCTGCGGAGAATGTAATTCAAATTTCGACCGATTTTAGGTAGCATTTTAGGTCATCTAAATGTTGAGCCTTGTACAACATTCATTTATAGTGGATTTGGGAATGTTAAACCTAGGGAGAATTGAGATTTATTACATTTAAAATGGCCTCCATAGGTATGGGATTCTATACAGCTGAAGCTCATGTATAGTGACACAAAGTTAGTGCCTAGAAGTGATCGACTAGTTTGAATAATTAAAGTTGCATCTCATTTTTCGCCGAGAAATAAATTAAATTGCATTATTTTTAGGTAAAGTGGTGAAAAATAACAGTTCAAAACAGTCGATCACTGTTACAATTTTCTCCATCGTCAAGTAGTCGGATATCTTATAGTCTCAGAATATTCTTAATGGATGGTTACAGTCGATTTTCAACTATACACTGCGCATTTTATATACGTTTGCGACTCCTTAACTCGATTTCACCCATACATGTACATGTACTTTTGCCACACCCCGTATCTGGACGAAAAGCAGGTCCTCCTGGAATTACTGATTAATGTAAACAAAATCAATATACTGTAGCATTTAAAAGCAACTGGTACAGTTGGTGATAAATTAGAAAACCGCTTCTGTTCCAAAGGAATACGCACCTATGATGCGGTCAATTAAAAAGGATAATTAAGGCGCAATTTCAAACCACCATTAAATGCTTAAGTTGAAAATTCGGATTGCCTAAAGTAGCAACATCTTCCTTGTCAGATAAGTCGTTCAGGTATAATAGCTATATAGAAACTAAGATGTCAAAGGAGGGTATAGGCAACGAAACAGAAAGTCAGCCTCAGGTGTGGTTAAGGGGGCCGGAACGAGATCAGCAGAGCATAAAGCCAGTGCCAAAATGGGTCAAACTGAACTGTTGTGCTCAATGACATCGTCAACAATCACAACTGTATCTAAGTGAAGACCGACTTTCAACAAACGCTCATTAACCGACATGCATGAGGCCAAGAGAAATGCTAAATGGGGTGAATGGGAAACAAGAAGTATCGCTTATAGCGATGGGTTTGATCCCCACACCTTGTAAAAGAATTGACTTACATGTATTTTCAAGATGCAGTGACAAAACACTGAAGTTAGTTGAAAGCTACATGGAAGTTAGTAGAAAAGAGCTAATCTATATGGTGCCACGAATCGCACGTATGACAGTGACAGTATTAATATTTGGAAGGTTTTTATTTTTTTATGGGAATATACAGTATTTGCATTTTGCAATTTCACTATAGTATATAATTAATTAAAGTTGGTTGGTAGCGATTAGACACAAACATGCCCAACGTCCGAAATAGCCAGGTGGCCAACTTCTACATGTTGATCTGAAATCAAACTTACAGTATGATTCACATTGTTTACTTTGCAAGAAGGCGCCATTAGGAATCTTTCTACATGTACTGTAGACGTAGTTAGGATAAATTCGATGTTTTAATGTAGGCAATTAAAAACTATGACTGATATTTTGTAAATTTTCAAAAGGCAGCAATAAACTATAAAATAGATTTTTTTTCTCATAAAAAATAATTTACTGGTACCATGAAACTCGTAAATGTAACAGTACTAAAACAGGTGCATTGATATAATTAATAAATATACAGTAGAACCTCTATTCTGTCAACTAATTCGGACCAGGGTGGTTGACAAAATCGAAAAGTTGACATAATGGA
>JAQGAO010003590.1:0-16708 GCA_034697705.1 Ommatoiulus sabulosus | reverse complement strand
GCGCGCATGCGCATAACAGCGGTCACATGACGATAAGGTTACCTTATCTATTAAGGTAGCCTTGCTAAATCTCCCTAGTATCTATTGACTTTCCATCAAATCGTCGATTAAAATAACGTGCCTCCAGGTAATTTTCGCTAATGGAATGAATAGAAAGTCACGTGATAGCGGCAAAATAACGAAATCTCCATCAGGTCCATTGTAAAAATCAATGCTAAATATTCAAAAACCATTCTAATTAAATAAATAAATTTCAAGTAATTCCTTCATATCCTTGATAATGCACCATTTGAAAATGAAATAATATAAACACGAATTGAAAATACCTGGCTTTAAAATTGTAATAAACATTTAAATATTAACAAAACTATAAGACTTTTACAAAACTTACTAGTTGTAAGTTTTGTAATATATAAATTTAACTGTTTAATAGAATTGTAAAGCAAAGTATTTTCAATTTATTCAAATTACACATTAAAAATTAACACAATTTAACAAAACTGGGTAATATTTGGCAGTTACATTTATTTTGATTAAGTTTTGGTGCAATAGGGCTACAAACTAACCTCGTCCAACAATAGCATACTAATTGGATTTGGGAACGAAGCTATGGCGCTCCGTTGAGATGGCTGCGCGGTGGCGCCCTCTACGTTCCGCATCATTCAGTAATCTGCCGAACACTGACAAATCCCATCATGTCAGCTTGTTATGCAACAGCCAAGCCTGCATTTCTCTTCAACTTAGTCTGATTTCCCAATCAATTAGCCTAAAGTAATAAACTGCGTGAGGTAGAATGGGTCGAAACGCACGAGCGCATTTTGAAATCATTTTTTTAGGCCTGCCATATCCCCATTAGCAAACGTTTTGTCATTCGTCATTACTTCTAATGAACCGATGTCGAATTCCTCGCCACTCTTTTTGTGAACTTTTATTTGCCAATGTGGCAATGTTATAGCGTTGTTTACAACGTCACCTTAAAATGTCACTTTCGCAAACATTAATATCGGTGGATTTTTTTTTTTATGCATCATGAAAATGATTGGCACTGACCTCTCAATGCTTCTGCTGCTGCATATTAATGCACCCCAGCTCCAGGGAATTAATGTAAAAGAGCTCAATCTTCATACATGTAAACAAGCACTAATCTGTTTTCGGCTTAGAACATGACCAATAAAGCTTGCACCCTTGGACGGAACAGCTACTTATTGCGTCATTTGTAAATCCCACGTTGGCCTGAAATAAATCTGACTCGAGCATTGAGCTTAAGAGCGTAATGCGGGTTTTATTGCATTTTAATTGGGGGTGAAGCCATTATCTCGAGTTAAGCCCCACTACTGACCTTTATGCTTACCGTAGAATTTACCTGAGGACTGTATTCCGCAAGTCACCTTAAGGTGATCCCGCCACACGCGCCACCAAATTGCCGAAGCGAAGGGTAAAAATTGAGGTTGAATTCCCAGAACCTGTAACTAATTGCGCACGAAATTAGCCTTTTTTCAGTAGATATTTCAGATTTGCTGTTCATTGCAATGTTTTACGGTGCCAATCTGTCCTCCTCCTAACCAGCGTTGTGGAAAGATAACGCGCTTGAAAGTGCAAAAACGTGTTTCCGGAAAATGGAAAATTAAAATTTAACAAATTCAGTCTGAGTATATTAGCTAGGTGTTGGGTCATAAATAAACAATTTTTACGAATGATATTAAAAGCGTCATTTGCAAAGGCAACAGTAAACTTGATTTACAATGGTCGTGTTTCATGTTCCTTTTGTAAAAAAGATTGTCCGTCAGTGGATTTTTTTCCAAAATTACAACGATATCTAGAACGGTGAATGGATATCAGGATAGAAGATGTTGGCACCATTGATGAAGATGATGATATACCATTTCTCAGCACCATCTGTGGCACATTCTAGCACAACATTGGGAATAGGAAAGTTGTATATGCGATTAGAACGTGTAAAATGCATCACTTCAGTTATCTCGCCATAACACATTTCCGGTTTTTGTTTGGAACATCTATTTTGCTTAGAACGTCGCATTGTGATTATCTTTTTGTCCCAATTTTTTTTTTAAATGATGTGACACAATTCAACAGTTGTCAATTTCCCCGGTTTAATACGGTATTAAATCAAGCAAAATGAGCTTGATCAGTGAGAAAATGATTAGTTAATTAGTTGATCAGTAAGAAAATGATTAGTTAATTAGTTGATCAGTATTGTCACTTTAATTTGCCATGAGTTACCACCGCTTGATCTCAAAATGAAAATGACTATAGTTGTGTCACTTTTAAAGCGGGGGCGCAACGTTTGCATGAAGAAAAAAAAAAACAGTTCGATTATCCCAAAGTTTGCACATTTAAATCTTTCCCATATAAAACAAACTTTAATAGTTCCAATTAATCTTATTTAAATTTTGTAAATATTGTAATCATTATATTTTTTTTAAATTAATGTTTGAAAGGTTTTGTTTTTTATTATTTCGTCTTATGACAAGAATAACTGAGAAATAATATTTCAAAGAACATAACCGAACATTTGTTCAAATGTAGGACACATGGACTACTACATAGCGTCACGCCATCTGTCGTACAGTACACTAAAATATTTTTATGTAACAGATCATTGTCACACATCACATCACACGGTTTATTCATGGTTAATTCAGTTAAGATCAAAATTATTAAAACGACATACTCTAGCACAATTTTATTTTAATGCTATATTAGAAGTTCATTAAATTTCCTGTTTTTTTCCAAGCTTAGCGTGTTCGTTTTTCATTCCGAATTAATTTTTCCGAAAAAAAAAATGAACAAAAATAAAATAATAACTTAATGGTATCATTGTTAACGTCCTTAATATACAAGGGCAGTCACACTTTTAATTAGCCTTTGTCATTCTAGCATTCCATTCTCTACAACGGTCAGTTTTTATTATTGGCCTTCTTTTTATTATCTGAGGTTATTTCTTTTTAGGAATTAGGTGAATTTTTATAGGCAGCTCATGTTGCCCGATGCAAGTATATATAATTGTATGAGCCCCTGGAAACTCTTGTCATGGCTATGTTGCGATAAATAGTTAATTCCATCACTAGTTTTCAGATAATTCCAATCTCGAGTTGAATTTAGGTGCAAATGAAAAGAGAGATTCGCTCTATTAAATTCGCGGTGATTTCATTCTCCAATCTGAAATTGGTGATTAATTATTTTTGAAGTGAAAAACAAAGACGCTGATCAGTTCAAAGAAAACAGCATTCCTTTAATGAACAATAATGAAGAGGGCTATAGGGATATTTTTCCATTTGGCGTCAGTGATTCAATGAAAATGTAAACTTGATGAGAGTATGCTCCCACGCTTTTAAAAATTTAATCTGGATGGTTAATTTCTCGCAAGTTTTTGTTCTTGGAACATCGCTGATGAAGAATAATTCGTTGTATCAGTCATTAATTTTCAATTCAAAGACAGACAATCAACTTCCTTTCAAGTACGTTGTTTCGCTACACCTCCTTACTGTGCAAATGCAATTTTTTAAAAACTATATTTGGAAAATTTTATTTTAATTAAGGAGATTAATGATCTAGTTTCAGGCATTGTCTCGTGCACTGCCAAATTAAGTCAAGAAAAGTAACGTGTTATAAAGTAGATACAGTGGAACCTCATTAAGAACTCGTTTTATACGAATTTCTGATAGTACGAACTCATTTACAGTCACTGTCATATAGAGCATGGACGAATAATGTGAATTTCTTCGTTTAAGACGAATTCCGAATTAGAATATTGAAACTGTTCGGTTAAAACGAATGGATTATCGAGTTCCCGAGCATGCGCACTGTTTTACGTGAAAACGAACTTTAGGCAATATGAAAAACGGCGCGTCATAATGGGGAATTTCCCGAGAAAAGTTGCAGCACCTTCCCATTCATATGCTGGGTCCAAATTTTGAAGAAATCATGTTTTATCCGACTTCTGATAATACGAACTACGGTTTTAACTAACGAATTTTGACGTCCTATGAGATTCGTCTTTTTTAAAACCTAGTTTCTCTTACTTGACAATCACTTGGCATGAACATTTTCGTTGTAATCGATGTTATTGAACTCTCAATTTTTTGCACTTCCTAATCAAATTCGCTGTTTTATCAGTTTCGAGTTCATGAACACGTAATAAATTCAGGTTTTTTTCAATATTCGCCAATGAACCATTCTCACCAAAACTGACACTTTACATCCGGAACAGACTGAAAAACCCACCATTGAGTTTATCGCGTATGTAAATTATTCGAAATGCTTTTTGTGCGAAATGACATTGACAGGCATGTTGTAAAATGCCAAACTAGAGCAACGAATTGCGTGATTTGTACGAAATATATCTTATTTTGTCAACACGACTATAGTGGCACGCAGCATGACATCGGTGTTAACATTTTTTTATAGTTTTGCAGAAAACTATTTGCTGACAAAGCTTTAAGTACATTAAAATCAATCATCACGACCCTGTATAGTCACCTGTGAACTTTTATAGAACTAATCCAGATTAGCAGAAAGTGTACTTGTCGGTTGCACGACCAAAGTGAAACATTGAATTAAAAGCATTTGTTTTAATAGTTTGATGCAAATTCTGTTTCTTACTTTCACTCTAAATCATATACATGTACATGTAGTTTGTGTTGATTTCAGATATGTACAACATCTTTAATGTGTACATTTTGGAAACTTTAACTTAAAAGCGTTTATGATGCCATATGATACATGTAGTTTTTATGCAAACACTGTTCCTTAATTTCACTTTAAATCAAAATTTGAGTTACAAATTGCACTCGAAGTCAAATTTTGCAAATTTTGCGTTTATGTTCATTTTCGTGAATTAACGTAAAACAGTTGCCTCGTCATAGTTTGATACAAATGCAGCTGCTATTCCTTATTTTCATTCTAAATCAAAGTTTAAATTTGTTTCAGACCTGTACAACATTTTCGAAAAATTAACGTTTGAAAGGGTCTTCCTTAATTTTACTTTAAATCAAAGTTTGCGTTTGTCTCAGACATGTATGACATCTTTGGTGCACACATTTTACTCGAAAGTTTGCGTTTGTTTCAGACATGTATATAACATCTTTGTTACACATTTTCGAAAAATTAGCGCAAAAGCATTTGTGTTATCATAGTTTGATATAAATACTGTTCCTTAATTTCACTTTAAATCAATGTTTGTGTTTCGTTGCGGACATTTAAACATCTTTAGTTGCAACAGTGCACTAGCCACCAAAAAAATTAAAAACCACAAACCTCAAACTTTCAACGTGAAATAGCTCCTATAAAAAAATTTATACAAACTAGTTTTACAAAACCTGAGCGTACACACTGCAACAAAACATTCGATATGCTGTCGTCTGCAGTATCATCGATATCGTGCAGACGAAGCGTTGATAGCAGCGCCACCGCTAAAAATTAAGTTTGGCTATTCTCCTTTCATCTCACCGACACTCTACGGGAACGCCAAACTTAGTTTGCAAACTTGATTTTCTGGTTTTTATTTTGGAAAAAAAAACAGTTTGCTACGTCATTTTTTTCGTTGTCACAAACCAGAAAAGTTTCAAGTTTAGACTTTTTAGTTTTGGTTTGGTGATAGTGCGTACCCGGCTTTTGATCAGGTGATGTACGTACATTTCAGTTTTAGACAATGCACTGCTATACTATACAACCTCTATTTGTATACACGCCAAAATAGAACATGCACATCCAATGTTTTCCATCAAAGTAAATTGAAAAAGCACTGAATCATGACGATAAATTGATGCAAAAATATGTACAGGCAATTTTGTTCACTTTTGAGTCTTTGACCTATATGGATCAGCAGTGTTGACAAATCGCTGTTTCTCTTCAAGGCAGATTTCTCGTTTCTACAAGGTGTATCACACGTAGCATTATGATATATTGCACTCACTTCTGAGATGATATCGCATGGTCGACCACACTCCACCGCCACCTGGAAATAGGGCATTATTTTCATCAGTTTGGACATGACTCAGTAAACACCATCCATGTACCTTATTTATTAAGTTTGGCCCGAGTGGATACGTACGCTTTTCTATAAACTTTGATCAACGGATGACAATGCACGTACCACACCTTCTGTCATATTCATAACCCCTTCACTTTTCACTTTTTTTGACAAGGTTCTCGGAGGTTTTTTATGGTTATCGGACGGAAATATCTCACGGTGCGAAGTTGGTCAAAAACAAACGTTGCGGCTACGCGAGATAACCTTAATTTGACGCAGCTTTAAACTAGAAAAGTTTACGTCTGTTCAACTTGGATAGGTTCACTCTCGCTCTCCGTGCAACCTGGATATGTATAACCGCACCCATCAACATTTTTGAGAAACAGTTCGGTTTTTGTTGAGAAATGACCCAAAAATGCTTTTCTGGCCCCCACCCACACGCAAATCTGGAATTTTAGCCGGAGTCGATGAAGGTTTTTGTGGCGGGTAAATTCCCATGTACCACACACTCGGTTTAATATGACCAGCTGGCCTCAGAACTCTCGATCGTTTATCAGTTTAATATCACGGGTTGCACCATTTTTCATAGAATATTCGCTGGTTTTATGAGAATTTTTACTTTTATCTACATATCAATGATCTCTCATGCCAAGTCAAAAGGGGTTCCCCCTCGTCTATGATTTCACCCAGAGATACCACTACATTTCGACCATACTTTACTGCGTGTCAGTAGAACCTCATTGGGAAGAACTCGTTTTGTATACGAATTTCTTATAGTTCGAATTCATTTCCAACCCCTGGGGAATGGGCGAATTTTATGTTAATTTCCTCGTTTAAAACGAATTCCGAATTTGGATTTTAAATTTTTTCGGCTAAAAGAAATGAATTTTGTTGTTCCCATGTATTCGAGGTATGTTACGTTAAAACGAATTTTTCGTATTATGAAAAAATGAACGTTATTACAGGAAATTCCCCGATAAAAGTTGCATGGCCTTATTCATGTAGTGTATTCGTTGGGTAGGATTTCATCCAAACTTCGATGACACTTTAGTTCTTATACATATTTGAAGTCATGTTTGGTCTGATTACTGTTAGTACGAACTACGATTTAAACAAATAAAGCTTGATGACCCTTCAGACTCGTCTTAACGAGGTTCAACTGTATGGGCAAATGCAAGTGTCTGAATTAAAAAACAAAAAATGTGTTCAACTTTAATAAAATGCAATTATACATTTAAACGCAATACGTTATGACCCAAAATCTGCGAGGAATTATTATGGAAATGTTTGTTCCCTCGTTAAATCAAGCCATAAAATATGGTGCACTCAATTTCAGTTCATCCACACCTGTAAACATGTACAGTGCGTAAATTGAAAATGAAAAGACATTCTAGAAATGATTGTTTATTAATTTAAGTTGTCGATTATCGTTGTTTTTTATGAATTTGGGTTATTTTAGCATACGTTCAATGCTAAGTCTGCAATGTTAATTCCTGCATTCTAGCCAAAAAGTAGAGTACAATCTTGGCGTTTCGAAACGCAGAAACAGGCGTTGTGGAATATCTGCAACGCTGAACTTCACCCGACTGAACTTGCCTTAGTTTTCTAGCTCAACTACGCTTTATTTTTCCACCTACTTTGAAATTTTTTAGTAAATTCCAAAGGGTCTGGCTCTATCAAAGAGATGAGTCAGGCATTTTTCTTCAGTAAGTGATTTCGTTGTTGCGTGCAGCCACAACTCGAGTCTTCTCTGTTTGTAAATGTTTGAAGTTACCTTGGACACTTTATGTGCTGTTGTTAATGGCTGCCCGCTGGTTATTGCTCTTGTTTACTCGCCACTTAATAATACAGCGTGAGGAAATAAGCTGCAGACGCGCCTTTCAATGGCTTCGATTTGCATGTGGTTAATAAACTTATTTTCTTTCTTATAGGTAAGTGAATTCTTGGTTGTTTTTTTGACGCAAGAGATGGTGCATGGTGGGTTTTATCGATGTTACCGTGGTTATATCGCTTCAGATTGCAATCTCGGTAAGTTTCCATTCATAAGATTCGTGTTTCCACCCATCTCCGTTTACCACGTGACCTGTTTTATGCATGTTGAACGTGGGTTCATGGCTACCAGTACCATGTTTACAATGTCTCGTATTGGGCGTTAGAAAGAGCAGAAGTTGTGCAATTCCATCAATTTTTGGCATGGACGATAAGGTTTCTCCAACTGTGACGTCACGCCCACAGCTGCCCCACAACGCTGTTAAGTTGGCAAACCTTTCGAGCACTTAAATCAATTCGGAAAATTTTGAGGTTGCAACTCTGTGTGGCATTTAGGAAATTAGATTGGTTTTAATTTTGGCAATTGGGGCAGTTGGCATTTACTTCAGGAAGACCTTGTGCTCCTTGGACATCAAAGTTTGCTATACAGTATTTAATTAGCGTTCTTGAGTTTACTTTGAAATCATTGTTTACTATAATGTTGAAAACAGCAATGCTTGAGTTATCACTGATGGTACTGTATATAATGGACACAGATATAGTACTCAATAGTTACCTGCATTTGCGCACTTTTACTTTAATTACTTTATAAATAGAATCTCCTATAGTGCAGACTATCACAGTAACTCGAATAAATTACATTGAATTATAGTAGAACCTCGTTAAGACGAATCTCTAGGGGCGCACAAATTTCGTTTAAACTGTATGGTTCGGATGATCAGAAGTCAGAAAAAAGTTGACTTCAATAATTAGAAATAAAGTTGATCGAAGTTTGGATGAAATCCTACCCGCTTTTGCAAATGGGAAGGTGTTGCAACTTTTATCAAGGAATTCCCCCGTTATAACATACTTTTTTTTCATAAAATAAAACATAGCGGGAATGCTTGGCAATTCTCGAAAATTCATTCGTTTTAGTTTAACATTTGTAATATCCGAATTTGGAATTCGTTTTAAACGAATAAATAAACATTACTCGTCCATGCCTAAGGATGGGTATGGATGAGTTAGTAACTATCAGAAATTCGTATAAAGCGAGTTCTTCTTAATGAGGTTGCAATGCTTAATATTAGTTCTCAAAAACGTTTGATTCCAAACTGGTTATATTTGAATTATCAGATTTATCAGATGGTTTTAATACAATCAGTTTATGTGACCAATTAGAAATCAGTTCATGTGACCAATTAGAAATCAGTTCATGTTACCAATTAGAAATCAGTTCATGTGACCAATTATAAATCAGTTTTTTTCCAAAAGTGATGGTTGGACACCTGCTTCTCATGTAAGTCAAGTGGTTCAATATCTTCATCCACTTGCTCCAATAAAACAGATTGGAAAAACCATATTTTGATGGACAATTTGCTAATCGCCGATCACGTGGTGTACTCGTTTCAATTCCATGGTCGTTTTAGTCGATCCGGACACGGAAGTAGGCTTAAAAGTTAAGACGCAATTAATCGCCACTTGGTGACCATTTGTTGATTTTGGCCTGATCATGATCCGCGTCTCACGAGATTAGATTTTAATAACATTTATGTATAGGCCAATTATCTGTCATTAGCAAATTGATTAATTTAGCTGTCAATCCACTCATATTTTTATTGGACACGAACTAGGACACACAAACTGGTAATGAACGAGTTTTTGTGTATACACCCAATCACGCAAAATGGATTTTATTATTCTTGCGGTTTATGAAAACATGCCCAATTTCTGTTCCGATCGAGCTTTAAATCGATGTTATCACTAGCAGAAAAATTCTGGAATGCAGTTGTTGGATATCCATTTAAAAACTTTTTTTCTTCAGTGGACAAGTGTCCCGAATGTGCGCTGACGTTAATCACGTGAATGTGCAATTCCAATCCATAACAGGAACCAAAATAAGGCTAGCTTTCACCTCCGGTGTAAGGACGTTTCACCAAAACTCGTTTCGGCCAAATGGCTATTTGTATACAATTCATATTTTTCCTTTATTCCTGAAAGCGACATTGACGTTTCGCCTATTTATGGGCAGGCAAGCCAATTGTTTATCTCCCTAATTAATTAGCTTTAAAAAAACCTAATATTTTGGCTGGAAATCAATCATGGCAGGTTTGCGTGCCGTTTGAGCCCATGCAAATGACAGTTGGAACCATGCAGCTTTTTCAATTTTAATAAAAATTTCAGTTGGGAAACGAGTCGCCAGTTACCACAATTATAACCTCTGCTGCCTCCCCTATTTTTGGGACGCCGCTGACCGCATGGTTAAGTGGAATATATGCCATATTTGTTTGAATTTGCGATGTTTTATGGGTATGCTAAACGTTATGCTAATGGTTTTTAAAATCTAAATAGTCAAACTCATGAAGCTTATTTTGAGAGGTTCTACCAGCTGTTCATGCTTTATGAAATGTTTTTCTACAGTTATCAAATATCAATGTCTAGGAATGGTGAATTTCACATTTTTATTTTTCTCAGGTGTCAATGTATATTTTGATACATATATTATTTTTCTCAGGTGTCAATGTATATTTTTATACACATATTATTTTATATAACAAACATATTTTTAATCCATTTTCTCTGTATGTTTCGTTAATTCGCACAATTAACATAAAATATCATTCGTTTTTGAATATCGTCATTTTGTACATGATGGACATTAAATATATGAATTTTTTTAAATTAAAATTAATGGGTGGAAAATTTATTAAAGTGAAATTCACGTAAAGAATTTAATGAAAATATTTGATTTTATGCCTAAAACTACAGTATCTTTGAAATATTACCATAGACAATGAATCACTGGTATATAGCCTTTTAAGAGTAGCTATGATTTGACATGACAACGAAATAACTTTTTTTATCAGACATATTTTGATTAGATTTTCTCTGTATGTTTTTATTAATCCGTATACCTGTAAATAAAAACCAACAAACTGGTGAAAGAGAAATCTGAACAGAAATTATACGAACGTAATTCGTTATTGTGCTCAGATTCTGTAATTCTACCTCTATGCAAACTTTGCAGTTAATGTCCCCGCCTTACAGTATGTTGTTAATTATTAACACAAAATTACAGTGACCTGGAAATAATTAATTTTTTTTTTAAATAATTGAAAAAAAAGAAAAAAGAGGTATAAACGAGGCCATCCTTGGTAGCTAAAAGACATTAATTAACAACATTCTCGACCAAGAAGCTAATTCCAGAAGAGCATTTCTTAGTTTTTCCCAGCCACCATATCAGGTATCTTAGGTAATTTGTGAATAATTATTGCCTCGCATGCAATTTATGCTTGGCTTAAAAGAATGAACTAAAGTCATTTTCAAAAGGGAAATTGAGTTCAGTAATCCACTTTTTACTTTCATTTGTGTACATACATGTGCAAACGTACATTTCATTAGTTTTTTATATATATACTCGATTGTCGTTTTGGCACGATAAAACAGGGAAATTCAACATCGTACAATACTTGAGTTATCATTTGTTTTTGAATTTACTACGTTTTTGGGTGTGCATTTTTAGACCATTAGGAAAGAGAACAAACATCAGGACTGCATCCTAGATTTGACCTTTATGTGGCACATCCCCAGACATAATGGATGCTCACCATAAATCCACAAGAAATAAACGACTCTGAGGTACTATATCATCAAAATATATGCCAGAAGGAACTTCGTATCATATTTGTATCATCATAAAGCACTTAACGCAGTACTACGCTCGGAATAATTGGCAGTTGTAGGCGCACGGAAGCATCGCAGTTTCAACAACAGCAAGTGAAAGCTCGGAGCGAATCCTCCAAAATTAATATAAAAAAACCTTTTTGATGAACTAGTATAAAGACTTTTTTATGCTCGTTCTTGCATGGAACCTTCTTTTATTTGAAAAGAAGGAAACCTTGACGTTTGGAGACGTTATTTTCAAAAGAATTTATTTCTTTATGGGCCTTGAAGAAACCCTTCCTAAAAAAAAAACATGCGGGGCGTTTTTTCAAGACTTAGCCAGAGTGCATAAAGTGACCAGTTCGGAGACACATTCTGGAAATACCCACGCTTGTAACCCTATGGTCTGGCGATGGTTTTGCATAAACACCCAGCCCCATTTCGTGGGAAATACTTTTTTTTGCACACATTCTCGCCAAAAGTCAACGCTTATCTAGTATAATTACATCTGAAGAATGGCATCAATTGTCACGAGTCTCGCATTTTTTTTTTGCAAATGTTCGTTAACGAGCATCATCCTGAAACGTGATTCCTGGACACGAGGCATTCCCTGGATTAATTGGAATGGGATATGTTTGAAAATCGCAAGTGCTGCTGAGTGCATACTTGAGTCTGAGATCGAATCTAATAACATATTGTGCGACGTCAGATTTTAGTAGGTTCAATGAAATGATCTCCCAGAATTGTTGAAACAATGATGCGATGTAATGACGTGGGAACCATCGTCCTGATTTAGATGGGAATTGTGTCCTCATGCCTTACTTCACTACCCTAAACAAATACTCTCGATGTGCTTGGGAAAATTTACATGCTGCATTGAATTCAATGCATGCCGTGCTTGTAATAGTTTGCACTTCGTGAACGTTATCTGAAGCGTAGTGTGGAAATTTTGGCGAAAATATATGGGTTGAATCTTCCGACGTTGTTCGTGTTGTCCTTAATATATCACTTCCTGGTAACCAAGAAAAAATTCAAAAAATACATTCTGCTGATATCGAGAATTCTAGCAGCACTGACAAGCCACCAAACTTGTGCAATGCTAAGAAATATATTCTATATCGTTACCGAACTTACCGAATATTTCTCGAAAGTGCTAAATTCATAAAAAATTGAATTTCTGGTTGTCATAATTTGAAGTTCGTTTGTTTTATAGCGCGATAAAGATTGAGCGCAGTTTATTTTATAATAGGCCTGCTCTGTGTGATTGCATTTATCACAATTGTATTAAATGGCTTTCTTGCAAAGAACTAATCACCTGCGAAATACGTGTATAGTTTATTGATACGCGAAGTAATTACACGTAAAAGCTGCGATACCTTGGCCAGTTTTAGTAACTTATGTTAGCAACTATACAACTTTATAGCAACTTTTCGTGCATATCTACAATTCAAACGAGTTTCAGCCAAGTTGCATTGGAAATATACATGTTTATATTCTGTAGCTGTAACCGGTCTTGATCGCAGATGAGTCACTTTAACAACAGACATGGGCAAGCTACATGTAGCTTTCCATATATCCAGTTTTATGTTGCAAACTGTTTAGATATAAGGTTATTGGGAAGATTTGCTTAAAAATGGAACAATGAGAAATAAGATACGGATTAGTGGCAGAGCAAATGGGGTCGAAAAACTTAAAATGGATGAAATATTCCCATGTTTTCAGAAGCTGTGGATTCGATGATGCACAGAGAGAAAGGGAGTGCCCAAATCGTCATGTTGATGGTATCCTCAATGAATTGAAAATAGGCTGCAATTGACTTTCTTGACAGGAGATACGTGTATATCGAGGTTAATGTCATGCATCATTACATCATCATTAACGCAGGTAATCTCTGCAGCTTAACAAGTGGCGTAGTGGACAGGATATTTGTGTTCTTGGAATCCTTCAGTAACCATTTCACAATTAATAGTTAATGGCGTGGAAAAGCCACCTCTTTTGAACCATTGTTGCTATTTTGATTTGTTGAACCCAAGTGATTAAGCAAAATAATTTTTGGAATGGTCATCTCTTTCACTCTTTGTCTACTGCAGTCTACATTTACCAAATAAGCACATGACTTAGCAAAGTTTCATGTTGCAGAGTTATATCCCTGCGATGCTGGGGTAGAATCTCACCTCGTTCCCGTCACTTAATGGCCAGAAGTCCCTCTTACACAACCATGAGATCAATCCGGCATATTGTCAACATCATCTGCCATTGATCGTACTTATAAACTTTACATGAATTGTTAATAGGGTACGATCAATCCGCCATTATCTTCCAGTTTTAGTGTCTTAAAAGCAATACGGAAACGTGACCAGTCAGTTATGGTTTAACAGTGCGCCATATTGGCATCACATCCGCCATTGATCCATCCTACATCGAGTTGATGCATGGAAGACCCTAAAGCACTTCGTGAATGAAATCACATGGGCAGATGACGAATGCCAGAATCTCGTTCACGCGTACATGTGTATCAGGTTGCGGAATGTAATTTGCCAGTTTTGCTCAATTATAGTTATCAAAGACATCAAGAAATGGCATTATAACTGGCAATTTTTTTCCCCGCACATGTGCGTAATAGCAGTTCTACTCATTCGTAGCATATGCAAGAATCCAACCCTGGAGGCTCGGGGCAAGCAGCGTGCCCACACATTCCTTTCCCGTTTTACCTTGATTGTCAACCACGTAGACATGATCCGTGCACTGGGTAAGCACGGGGTAGGAGTTGCCAAGGCAAGGGGAAGTGAAAAAGGAGTCGAACAAAGGAAGTTTGTAAGCAAATTCAGAAGAAGGAGGAGATGCCGTGTTGCTCGCAACTGGCCTACTTGATGCTGGCGGTGACTCCGCTGCAGCGCACCAAGCAAGGTCTTTACTATGCGGTTTATGAGCAGCCCCACCCTCCTTTCGATGCATAAACACAGAGATTAGTTAGTCAGTGCAACTTATGCCGATGAGAAAGTTCACATCACCGAGCACTTGGGGATTGCCGTGGCACACATTCGCCAGGAAGGTGGCACAACGACTGCACGCATCCATCCTTTTTCCAAAAGTGCTGCTTCTTCGGCAAGATTTTCAACGGATGAACAAGAGCCTCTTTCCGAATAACCGCTGATCAACTCTTGTGGGATGATCTTCTTGTTCTGGTTCCTTTTTCCTGGATCTTAAGACGCGAGAACTCGTAATTTTTCATAGGCGCCTCTTGGGTGAGATAGCAACAGATAAGAAACTGGTTTTGGATCTTCAGCATCTTCTACGTAATATAATGGATTTACTCGCTTCTGGAAACTCGTAGTTTGCGTGCGATCGATGGACTCGAACTTTGTGAAAATATTCGAGATGATCGCAATGGGGATGAAAATCCCTTCTTGGAGAATGACTTGATTTCTGGATACAGCAAAGCAGGATGCATCTTTGAGGACTACGGAGTCAAGAGCTACATGTTCATCTTCATGTTCTTCTACATGTTCGTTCAGAAGATGGAAACGAAAAAAGTTGTCTGAAAGTTTTTCTCTGCTCTCTGCAAAAGTTTGAGGACTCGAATTCGCGTCTTGATTCGGTGTGTACCGGAAGTTGATGCGGTGCGGCATTGTTCGTCCAAGAACTGGTTTTGGAAGCTCGTGCTCCAGGGGATATTTCGGATTCTTCCCAAGTTTCCAAGTTTCATTCCGAAAGAACTAATCACCATGGCCGGTCATCGAAAGCTGGACTGACAGTTGACGAAATTTGGTCAAACCGTTCCAACGCTAAGTATAAATGCACGTTCGCAGTATTGCGCAGAAGACAAAATCGATTTTGTCGGTGGCATTTGTACCAAAATTTGTTAGGAAAAAGCAGGTTGTAACCGATTATTAGACGTCTATAATGTATTGATCCTATAAAGTTTCGTGAGGCTTAGCTCCATGTAGAGCACTTTTATATTGATGCAGTATTGAATTGAATAGATTGAACAGTATCAACACCTTCAAATTCTCTTGCCTTGAAGTGCTGAAGTGCTAGCGTGTATCATTCGCGTTACCAGTTTTGGTAACAAATGAAATGCTAAAAGCTAAAGACAAAGGCAGAGTGATATATTAGTCATAGCCATTCTCCATTGCCGACGTCACTTGGTGACTTCCCTCTTCCAGAACTACAAACCCACATACCGATGCCCTTGGATTTGATAAAGAGCTTGACCAGCGACCACCGACATACGCCTAATGACATTTCAATAACGTCGTTGATTTGAACTCTTGTTCTGAACAAGACTTCTCTGTGACTTATTGTTGAGCATAAGCTTTGGAAATCACCAAAGAAAAAAACCTTGGAGGTCGTGCTTCGATTTGAGCAATTAAGGCATCACTATCATTTTTCACTTATGGGATCTTTTTTAATCACATTCAATTAACCGGCTGACCACCGGCTTCCGCCATGAGTCTGCGTCTGAACCCCAAACCGAGCCGCCCAGGGATGGGCAGCTGGTCACCGCCGCCTTTCCAATGCCAAGAATACAATGTGGCCGACATCCTTTGCGTCAGAGTTTACTCGGACAAGAAGCCTGTGTCCAGTCATCCGGAATGGCCCGTGACCCAAAACAGCATCCAACAGTTGAAGGTAAAATGACCACTGTCACATATGTTTTAATGAATCCAGCTCATATCTAAGTTATGGCTCGCAATTTCTGTATGACGGAGCCACGTGATGACTGCCGAACCAGTGAGCCAATTCCACCCTTCCTAACTCCTTCTTGCTGTCTTCTCTCGGACATTACGTTGTTCAATAAATTTGATAAAAATGCGATACAACTGAAACCATATCCGTTAATAATTGCTTGGAATTTCTACCAAAAAAATCTTTGAGTTTGATTAAAGATGAACTTCTTGTCATTAATCGAGCTAAACTAGCTAGTTCTGTGAATTTGAGCAAAGAGAATGTCAGCAATGATATTTTTAATTTTAAGGAAAAATATATACAGATGCATGAAACTTTAATTACTTCAATCTGAAACATTTCTTGAGAGTAATAACGCTACATCAACAGCGAAACATTTTACATTTAATTAAATTT
>JAQGAO010003589.1:0-16709 GCA_034697705.1 Ommatoiulus sabulosus | reverse complement strand
CACTTTTTAAAGCATTTTAAAATAAATTTACACATAACACTGGATAAACCTTGTATGAAAAGTGGACTGATTTATCACTGTCAGGTATAAAAACGTGATATCACACTGACAGCATTTCTGGATGGCCCTCTTGCCCAAAATTGGTGGACGCCCTTTTTGAATGGCCCCTAACGCCCGTGACGTCATGTTTAATGGGTCTACGATACCATAAACTGACCGACGGTTTAAAACAGCACTCCGCGCATGCGCATAAGCGCGTTCACGTGACTTTAAGGTAACGGTAACTCTTATGGGAGCCTTGCTAAATGTCCCTATTATCCAATTCAATTCCAACGATTAAGCCCAATCCGAGTAATCAGATAATGGTTTCTATTTATAGGCGAATTTTTCTTCGACTACGTGACGGCGCTGGCGCGTGCCAGCAGGGACGTCACTTCCGGCGTTTTCAGTTGGCGGGAGGTCTTCTAGTGGTTTTTGAGTTGTTTTTGAGGTTATTTCCTAACCAAAATTCCATCTTTTTTTATTTTTATGGCTCGTTTGTGACACGCGTGACTAACCCTGGTGGCAAATTTGAAAAGTAATAAAAAAAAACTGTTTTGTTTTAAATTATGGTTTTATAAAAAAAAATATGGCGAGACTAGAGGAGGGGTATTTCCCCGACTACCGTTTTTTGGTTCGTTATAGGGGGGTCGCGCTTCGACGATTTCACTCCGAAAAAGTAGCCAAAATCACGCCACCTGATGATGACACGTAAAATACATAAAAATACTGGAAATATTATAAATTTTTTATAGAATTTTTTTTATTTTATTTCCTAAATTATTTTAATATCTGAATTTTGGCAACGATCAAAACCTGAAATGGCTGTCGTCGCGCTCGAAATCATCTTCAGGTTTCGAAATTGAGGACACGACGTGTTTTTTACGAAAACAAATTGCGTGAAAATCCGACGGTGGGAATGGTTTTTATATAGTGTGTATCAGAAAATTCGTATAAAGCGAGTTCTTCTTAACAAGGTATCCGATGTATACTTCCGAAATTTTTAATTTTAATTTCCGTTTTATTGGATTTTAGTTTTAATTCCTGATTATATCGGGGGGGAAAAAGGTACGTTATAAACATACCTTTTTTTTCAAATTGTCTAAAGTTCGTTTTAACGAAACACAGCACCGAAAATTTATTCGTTTCAGCCGAAAATTTATAATATCCGAATTCGTCCCGTTATATATATTCTAGTTTTTATTCCCGATTAATATCCTGATTATATCGGAGAAATTGCCCCGTTATATCGAACCTTTTTTCTACATCGTCTAAAATTCGTTTTAACAAAACGTAGCGCCAATGCTCGGGACTTCGAAAATGCATTCGTTTCAGCCGAAAATTCGTAATATCCGAATTCGTTCCGTTTTCTTATATTCATTCTACTTTTAATTCTTGATTAATAATCCTGTTTAACTCGGGGAATTCCATTATTCCCCGTTATAACGAACCCTTTTTTGTCGCATCGTCTAAAATTCGTTTTAACGAAACGCAGCGCCAATGCTCGGGAACTCCAAAATTCGTTCGTTTCAGCTGAAAATTTGTAATATCCGAATTCGTTCCGTTATATTATATTCTAGTGTTTATTCTTTATTCCTGAATATATATACTTTCTTTTTTGTTTTTGTTTGTTCATACTTTAAAAAGTTCGTTTTAACGAAACGCAGCGCGTTCGCCCGAACTAAATAAAAACCATTCCCACCGTCGGATTTTCAAGCAATTTTTTTTTTCGTAAAAAATACGTCGTGTCTTCAATTTCGAAACCTGAAGATGATTTCGAGCTCTAAAATTCATTCGTTTCCGCAGAAATCCGTAATATCCGAATTCTAGAATTGGTCTTAAACGATTAAATTATTATTCGTCTTAACGAGCTTCCTCCACTCGACTGTTCCGAAGTTTGGTTATTCTTTTAATCCTGAACCAGCTTCACAACCGCCAACTATATTCGACATTTTTAATATCATTCTTCTTTACTACTTAAAAAACCGCTTATTATGAATTCTCCAAATGGCTTTTTCTGCTTAGTTTTTCCCGAAATGTAAGTGTCATTTTTCAAAAAGTGAATAAAAAACGGCCATTGGTCAAGTGGTCAGTCTGTGTGGCACCTTCGAATGAGTAATTACTATACCGACTTTATCTCCTCCTCGGGTGTGTTTATTAATTAAATAATAAAAAAGAACGACGACGCTATCTTTTTTTCTTCTTGTTTTTTTGTTTTAATCTAACATAAATAAAACTGAAATTCTATTCGACACGCAGCGCCCCCCTCTTCGAACGAGGTGCTAATTAACCTCCCCACCCTTAGCGCCATCTTCATTTTTTTGTTGAGGAATTTCCCGTCTCATCCATTAAACCATCATTTGGTGGAATTTAAGACTAAAATTCGTATTAACCGAGTTCGACTTAACGAAAAAATCGAACGAAACAGCGGAAACACGAGAAATAGTCTGTAATTTGGTATTAACCGAAAATTCGTTGTAACCGAAAATTCAAATTTACCGAAAATTCGTATTAACCCAGTTCGTCTTAAACGAAAAAACTGTATACGAACGTCGTTTCGTTTGATTCGTGAAAGTGTAATCGAACGAAACTGCGGAAACTCGAGAAATAGTTCGTAGTAACCGAAAATTCGTATTATCCGAGTTCGTCATAAGCGAAGAAACTGCGTGTTCGATATTCAGTTTACCCTAGAACCGAAAATGAGTTGGTACTACATTCGAACCTTCGTTAAAGGGTCCCCCTACATGATCAGTAATAATGCCATCATTCGTAATGACATTCCTCTAAAAATGTTGCATCATTACGCTTTCATTTCTTTACAAATATACACGATCATTTGAAATGACACTATTTTTTTGCAAAAGGAAACTGTAGACGTTCTGCAATATTGTCATCATTCGTAATGACATTCCTCTAAAAACTGTTAAAAGGTCCCCTATATACGATCAGTACTACCGTTTTCATTCGTAATGACATTTTTTTTGTCATATCGTCTAAAAGTTCGTTTTAACGAAACGTAGCGCGAATTGCTCGGGAAATGGAAAATTCATTCGTTTTAGCCGAAAATTCGTAATATCCGACTTGTATATAGCGAGTTCGTCTTAACCGGTTAATGGAAATGAATGACTTCTGATTTAATGATCAAGTCGGCCTAAAATTCGATGACCCCGCCCTCTGGGGGTCAGTCAACCCAACGGGTGGCCTTTTTTCTATTTCAATCATTTAGGTAATTTATGTCGGTTAGGACCGGGGCGAGGGGGCGTGCGCTGGTGGCGCCTCCTGCAAACTCCGCTTTGTTTGTTTTAAGCGCCCCTTGTGAGCCAATTGACGGCCATTTTTAAAAATAAACAAAAAAGTTGTGTAATTTACGAGAAGAGAATTGCGGAAGTTCTTAATTCGCCATGTTGTTTTTTGTGGTATTGATTCGTTCCGTGAAATTGACCTTTGACGCCCTTGACACGTGACCTTTGTAGGCGTAAATAATGTCCAACTGCGAGTACACTGTACTAGTCGCGTCGCGAGAACGCTGTGTTCGGCAATGTAGGTTTTTCTTGGCTTTATTTCTTGGAAATTCTGTCCTAACGTATTTGAATTTTTCGAAATGTTTTTTTTAAACGTTTTGAAAAATGTCTTTTTGTAATGTTTTTGTTTTTTAAACATTTTGAAACGGTTTTTTTAAACGTTTTGAAATGTTTTTTTGTTGTTGTTGTTAAACGTTTCGATTTGTTTTTAAACGTTTTGAAATGTTTTTAGATGTTTATAAATTTTTTGAAATGTTTTTTTTAAATTTGTTGAAAATTTTCGGGAAATTCCCAGCTATAACTCACCTTTTTATCGTAGTGTCAAAAGTGTGAAAAATTCGTAATATCCGATTTCGCAATTGGTCTTAACCGAAGAAACGAACATGATTCGTCCATACCCTAGTACTTCGTAACATGAGGATTTCGTTCTCTGAAATAGAAAAGGTTTTTAAGGGGTGTTAATTGGCCTTGAAAACGTGTTTTTTTTTTTTAATTGTGGTGATTGACCCTCGATTATCTAATCGTTGAAATGTTTAGGGGATGCTCCTGAAAGTTAAAGTGAGATTGAGATGAACTACCTTCATTTTGATGTCGATGAAGTGAAATAACCCTCGATACGAGTGTTGCTTAACCCCCTTAAGGGGGTCGTTAGGGGTCAGCTTATCTTAAGACAAAATGGCTGACAGTTGAGTTGACGAATCAGGGGATTAAGGGGGATATGGCAAAAACCACAAATATTTATATTTCCACCGGGATTAAGGGGGATAGGGGTATGCCCCTAAGATCCCCTTAGGGGGATGGGGGGTGAAGGTTGCGGTCACCAGGAAGTCGAGCCTAGAATTCTAATTTCGAAGAATTAATGCCATGAGAGATCCTCTTAACGGGGCTATTCAGACTGAAGTTTATACTTTTTCGCAGATCTGCCAAGTTCTCGCAATTATAATTACTTTCTTTCGCAGTTGTGGGGCAATTTTTTGCAATTATTTTATTTTTTTTCGCATTTCTTTTACTTTTTTTGGCATTCTTTTACTTACTTTCGCATTTCTGCCAACTCCCCTCGCAGTTCTGCTAGTATTTCGCCATTTTTGTTACTTCCTTTCGGACTTTATTAAGTCCTTTCGCATTTCTGCCAACTTCCATCGCACTTCTACCAATTTATCCCAAATCTTTTACTTTTTTTCGCACTTCCTTCACTTTCTTTGGCAATTTTTTTTACTTTCTTTCGCAATCGTCATAATTTTTTTCGCAGTTCTGACTATTTTATTCGCATTAGTTTTACTTTCTTTAGCAGTTCTGCCAGTTTCTCGCGATTTTTTTTACCTACTTTCGCAATTCTGCCAACTTCCTTCGCAAATTCTTTTTAACTTTCTTTCGCAGTTGTTTCAACATCTCCCGGTGGTCAGACCTCAGTTATTTCATGCTCCAGACAAAAGTTGTGCTAATCGCGTCCAAGTGGCGTCATCTAGCGGCATTCGTGTCAAACTCAGAAGCCAGGCGTAACCCCAACCAGCAGTAAAGATTCAACTTTTTAAGACGAATTTCAAAACTTTTTTGGCGTTAAATTCGTAATTTGTTGCGTAATTCGGGAAACGGGTAAACTAAAGGAGAGGAGAATTAAGTTGGCAGCTGTTCTTTTCCCCTAATCGTCGTAAAAAGTAGCGCTAGCAACGCCCCCTGCGTTCATAATTCTTAGGAAATTTCCTCATTTTGTTTTTTCTCAGCTGCTTTTCGGAACCGGATGGGGTTAAAAGTACGTGACATGTTGAGTGGCTTCCCAATATTGACTAAGGACCACTTAACTCCTCTAAGGGGGCGACTTAGGGGAGCCACGGTGGCTCCTCCTGGACGCGAGGAAGACGCTTTAAGGTGTTCTTAAGTCGTTTAAGGGGGGAGGATATCCTAAGTTGTTTTTCCTCATTCTATACTCTCGTATTTTGGCGATGTAGCGTTACGGAAGTGCTGTGGCGCCACCTGGCGCTTTGAAAAGGGCGTGATGTTAAAATTTTGAATATTTTGAAATTGGAATTTCGTTAAGAAGAACTCGCTTGATACGAATTTCTGAGAGTATGAACTCGTTTCCAGTCCCCGTCCTAAGGTATGAGCGAATGATGAATTCTGAATTCGTACATTACGAATTTTCGCCTAAAACGAATGAAATTTCGAGTTTCCCGCTAGCATTCGCGCTACGTTTCGTTAAAGCGAACTTTAGACATTTGGGGTAATCAGACAGCATCGTCAAAAATCGTACACGTACTTTGGCATTTTATTTAACAAGTACTAAAGTATTATCAAAGTTCGATTCGTAAAGTTGCTGTCTGAGTACCCCTAATGTGAAAAAAGGTACGTTTCAACGGGTAATTCCCCAGTTTAAACGAACAAAGTTTGGTGTTACTTATTAAAGCCGAAATCACGTTTTTCGCCAAAATTTCGATTTAAACCAACAAATTCTGACCTCCCTCGAGATTCGTCTTAACGAGGTTCGGCTGTATTAAATTTGGATTCTCTTCTCGGTGTCCAGTAAGGGGTCTGTAATTTTTTTTCATAATTTCAGTAATTTCGTCCGAGTTCCGAACCGAGTTATCCGATAATACGAACTACGAACATTGTGGCCCCCCTCTCCCTTTCGTCAAGGGCAAGCTGGGCGTAGTCGAGTAAACGACCTAAACTAGGGCAAGGAAGACGAAGGATTGGGTCAAGCGAGGGGTTTCCCCTCAACCCCCTTAAGGAACCCCTTAACATTTTCATGGCAATTTGGCGCCGTAGAAGGACACTGACCAGACGGCGTTTGGCGCACGCCCTTAACCGAAAACAAAAACAAAACAAGTTTTTCGTAATTAAGACTTAATTTAAATTCATTTGTTTTTATTTTTAAGTTTTAATTTGGTTTTAATCCAAGGTTTATTTTCTTTTAATTCGTTATGCGCGTTGACCACTATAGAACATATTTTCATGACGAGCCTAAAAAGTGAAATTTTGAATCGCCACGTGTCGACCTAGAAAAAAAATAACTCACTTCGTGGGTCAGTGGTCAGTGTTGTGGTCAGTTGTCAGCCGACATTCGTCACTTTGATTTCGTAGACAGTAGACTTAAATGTTTTGATAATTTCAGTTTGATGGCTGTACATTAGGGGTACTCAGACGGCACTTTTGGCTGACGTGAATTATTTGGAATTTGAATTTTTTTTAGTTTTTGAAGGAAATTTGCACGTATTTTAAGAAAATTGGCACATTGTTGGAGAAAATTTGCACATGTTAGATGAAAATTGACACATTTTTGAAAAAATTCGCAACAAATGTGTGACAATTCGAGGGAATATTCCTAACAGTTGCACGAAATGAACGATAGGTGGCGCCGCTACTTCAACACGGATTCGCCATTTTCTCTCAGTAGATGTAGTTGTGCGCACTGGAACATAGATGGCGCTGGGTCTTACAAAAATAACACTATTTACTTTAAAGCGTAGTTCGTATTATCGAAAGTCAGACAAAACTTTACTTCCACGATAACTAGATCCTATATATACCACACGTCTATGAATGGGACGCTACTACGATTTTTAACGGGAAATTCCCCGTCAGAACGTACAATTTTCTCATATTTTATAAAACTTGTTTTATCGAATACACTCGTAGAACGGTGACTGGAAACGATGTTCGTGCTACCGAAAATTCGTATAAAGCGAGTTCTCCTTACTGAGTTTCTGAAATTTGATTAGTTTTTAGCCCTGTTAAGGGCTTCCAAAAATTGCCTATGCCGACGATATTTCACGTCGTCTAGGCGGGGTATTGGGAAAAGTTTTCAAAAAGCAATAATGGCGCCTCGGTTAGACCTCATTGGCTACCATAATGCCTCTGCGCAAAGCTAACGATTCTAAAAACGCATCACGGAGGTATTTAAGGACCTTGAGCCACCGCCGCACGGGTACGCGAATCGAAAAATACCCAAAAAAATATTTTCGACGCATTAATCGCTGATTTATCAACGAGAATCGATTAAGAGTGTTATTTACGCATTTCTCTAATGATCTTATTCACGAAATATCGGTTTGTTTTTAAATTATGTCAGTTAGATCGAGATCCCCGGGTTTGTCAGCTAGCTAGGCACGGAAGTACGGAGCTCCCTTCGGGCCAACGTCAAAATTAAAGGACTACAAATTATCCGAATTTAACAAATGACGTCATTATCCGAATTCAACAAATGGCGTCATCATCCGAATTTAACAAATGGCGTCATCATCCGAATTTAACAAATGACGTCATTATCCGAATTTTAATGAATTATGCCATCATCAGATTTTTTTTCATATTGTCTAAAGTTCGTTTTAACGCAACGTAGCGCGAATGCTTCGGAACTTGAAAATGCATTCGGTTTAGCCGAAAATTTGTAATATCCGAATTTGGAATTGGTCTTAAGCGAAGAAATTAACATCATACCCTTGGACGGGGACCTTTAAAACAGAGTTCGTACTACCAGAAATTCGTATAATTTTTTGCGTTAAAAGTTGTAAAAACAGTCGTTAAGGACAACTTTTTTTCTAACCAAAAGACGCAAAAACAAACATATTTACGTTAACCCTAAATTCCTAAATCAGGGTTAACCCCTGACGCTAATCCCTGATGGATTAATTTGGGATTTTTGCGAGAGGAGCAACACGTAAAATGTGGGATTAAAATGTTAACACGAAGGATGTTTAAGGGGGGTGAAAGTTACGGTAAACACAGGTGTGTTACGACCATGAATTAAGTTTTTACAAACATTTTCACTTTTTTTTTACTTGTTTTCTAAGATTTGTTAAAAAAAATCCAAGTTTAATTATGTTTTATTGAAAAAAAACTTGAAATTTCACAACATTTTCAATTTATTTGACTTGTTTAAAAAGGTTTTTAAAAAAACCTTGAAATTTTACATTTTCACATTTTTTTCTTGTTTATTTCTAAAGTTAAAAGAAAAAAAACCTTGAAGTTTTACAACATCTTCAAATTTCAAAAAATTTGAAGTATTTTGTTTTTAAAAAAAAACCTTGAAATTTTATATTTTCACATTTTTTGCCTTGTTTATTTTCAAAGTTTTATTTTGTTTTTATCAAAACTTTAAAAACAACCCCCTTTAAATTTTACAACATTTTTACTTTTTTCTCTCGTTTATTTTATAAGATTTGTTACAAAATCCAAGTTTTATTATGTTTTATTTTAAAAAAATTCAACATTTTCACTTTATTTGCTTATTTTCTCAGTTTTGTTAAAAAAACATTTTCACTTTTAAAGACTTGTTTATTTGTTAAGTTTGAAAAAAAAAACGAAATTTTAGAACATTTTCTCATTTTTTGTCTCGCTTGTTTTCCAAGTTAAAAAACCTCCAGGTTTTACAACATTTTCACTTTTTTAAATTATTTTCTCGGATTTGTTAAAAAATCTAATTTTTATTTCGTTTCGTTAAAACAAAACTTGAAAGGTTACAACATTTTCACTTTTTTGTCTCGTTTATTTTCAAAGATTTGTTTAAAAAATCCAAGTTTTATTATGTTTTATTTAAAAAAATCCAAGTTTTATTATGTTTTATTTAAAAAAATCCAAGTTTTATTATGTTTTATTTAAAAAAAACCTTGAAAGTCACAACATTTTCACTTTCTTGTCTTGTTTATTTTCTCAGGTTTGTTAAAAATTCTTAAGTTTTATTTTGTCTAGAAAAAAACAACCTTGATTAAGTATTACAAAAATTTCAATTTTTTGTCTATGTTTATATTCAAAGTTTAAAAAAAGCAAGTTTTTTGACGAGGAATAGCATTTTTTGGGATAAAATTGGGCGGTTTTCCAAAAGTGGCCAGACAGATAAGAGGTGGACAGTGGTCAGTCTGCCGCGCGGACCACACCCAAACATTTGGAGGTGAGAATATTATGGGAAAATAGCCGCACTTAGATCGTAGAAATACTTAGAAATATATTAACATAAAATCAGCATGATGTGGTTCGGGGCAAATATTTTGTTTGTGTTTTTAATCTTCCGGGGGCTTTAATTTGAAGTTTGTGTTCGTTGAATCCGGATTAATAAGTTATTTTATCAGATATAATATTTTTGGAGGAACTTTTTTCTTCGTTTTTAGCCCACCCTCTCCTTAACACACTTATTTTTCACGCTGACCTCAACCTCGACATCATGTTTCAATCAAAAAATACGAGTTTAAATTGAAGAATTAATACAGCCGACTCGCGTTTTTACGAACCTTTAGCCTGAAGGGACATCCCCCCCCCCAACGTAGTTCGTAAAATAAAAAGTTCCTTTATGGGATTTTCATTAAAAAACGACACCGGAGCATTTTTTTTTAGCGTAGAACCAGAGTACATCAGAATTTAATAAATGACGTCATCAAACAATTTCATGTACGACGTCATAAGAATTTTAACTAGTGACGCCATAAGAATGACATCGTAAGTATTTGAAGTTTCATGATTGACATCATCAAAATGTTTATGTATGATGCGATCATCAGCATTTTAATAAGTGCCGTCATTAATATCCTTATGAATGACGGCATAATACATTTTAAGGATGACGTTATCAGAACGTTAATGAATGACGACATCAACATTTTACTGAATGACTTCATCAGAACGTTTATGGAATACGCGATCAGCAGGATTTTAATAAGTGACGTCATCAATATTTTTATGAATGACGGCATAATACATTTTAAGGATGACGTTATCAGAATGGTAATGAATGACGTCATCAGAACGTTTGAATGACGTGATCATCAGAATTTTAATGAATTAAGTCATAATAATAATTTTAATAAATTAAGTCATAATAATAATTTTAATAAATGACGTCATAAATATATTATGCATGCCTTTGTAAAAAAAATTATGAATGATGTCATTCATTGAAAATGCTTCATTTTTCGGACAAAAACCGGACAATTCTTTCGGAGATAGCGAAAAATGCAATTTCCACTAACTTTTACATTTGAGATTCCCCCCCAAAAAAAATCGCTAACCACATCGCCATTTTTGTTAGTAATTATTGACATTGTTATGAAATAATCATTGTTGATGCCATTGTTGTCAACTTCCGGTTGTGGAGGCCATGATAGGCCTATTTGAAGTTTTATGAACGACTCCCTCATAGCCAACAAATACATTTTTTTCGTAGATTTATCAAGATTTCTATATTGCCGAACACACGCTTGCAGAACTTGCGATAATTCATCGAGAAACTTCATTAACGAACGCATCTTTCCGAAATCCCCGAATCTTCGTGCCATTAGTTGAAGCGCCGCGTCACCTAGTTCACGCGCGCGCCAGCATTCTATTCATTTTTTTTTTTGGATTCGATTTTGCCATTCGTCTCAAAATGGGGATGATTTTCCAACGAAAAACGAGATATTTGAAGCAATTCGTCGAGTTTCTCGAAAGAAAGTAAGAAATTGGAGCGCAAGGAGGTAAATAAGTAAAGAAAATGTGTGAAAAATCTTACCTTTTGCCTCGTTTTTAGCCTAGTTCTCAGCTGGCCAAAATGGAACTCAAGTCCAAGAATAAGACCTTAATGGCTGCCAACTAACTAAATCACATAATAATTGGTCGATTTAGCGAAGTGTTTGCTCGATGAATGAAAAACTCCGTTATAACGAGACTTTGTAAAGGTTTAAGTAAATAATTCGTCACCCTATTTAATGAATGGAAGGAAGGAAGGAAGGGTTCAAGGGTCAGACTATGCACTGAATCACCAGCTCGTGATACGAAACTACTTCCTCGGCTTTTGTTATTCCCAACTATTTTCACTATTTCCTGTTTCATAATATTGTAGGAGTAGAAAGGAAAGTAAACTAGAGAGAGTTTGTTTGGTCGATGGAAAGTCATTAGCGAATAAGGGCAAGAAAGTACGCGCGAAATGACACGATTCAATAGGAACTGCAAATACTTGGGTTGAAAACTCGTTGTTTATGGCCTATAGTCATGTTCATTTCAAACGTACTTAAAACATTTAGTTTAGAAAATATGCGTACCTAATAGGATAAATCAGAGATGTTTTTAGATGTAGGCCTACAGTATATCGGGAAAATTCCTCTATACATGTATAATAATCGCAAAATTATGTACACTGTACCATAATACATCCCCACCAAAATATGACTTCAGTTATTGACTGAAGGTTATAGACGTCATCCGTGACCAAAAAAACTGATGTCGTTTTATGACGTGTTTCTGAGTGGTCACTTTTTGAGCGAAAAACTCACCGAAACATGACGTACGTCTCTTTTTAATGTGTTTCTGTGAGTGGTCATCTTTTGGCCGAAAAATTGTTTCCGAGTGGTCATCTTTTGAGCGAAAAATTGTTTGTGAATGGTCATTTTTTGAGCTAAACATGAACAAAAAATGACGAAAAATTACCAAAAATTGACGTCATTTTATGTCGCGTTTCTGAGTGGTCATCTTTTGAGCGAAAAATTGCTTTTGAATGGTCATTTTTTGACCTAAACATGAACAAGAAAATGACGTATTCCAAAAATTGCCGTCATTTTCTGACGCATTTCTGAGTGGTCATCTTTTGAGCGAAAAATTGTTTCTGAATGGGCATTTTTTTTAGCTGAAAATAATCAAAAAATGGCGTTTTTTAATGACGCGTTTCTGCATGAGTGGTCCTTTTTTGAGCGAAAAATGCCTAAAAAATGACCAGTCATTTCACGACGCCATTTTAAAAGGGTAATTTTTTGGTCGAAAAGTAAGAACAAAATGAAGTCAGTTTATAATGACTTAAAAAGGACGTTATTTTACGACGCGTTTCTGAATGGTCAATTTTTTATGGAAAAATGACGTCATTTTAAGACCCCGTTTCCGAGTGGTCAATTTTCAATTACATCACGACGTTATTTTTCCGGTATTGATGACGTCATTATTGGAAGTTTGTCAAAAAATGAGGAGATAATGACGTCATACTTTGTCTGTCTTTGTCACTTTGTGGATAGGGAGTCCTCAAAGTTTCCAAACTTTTTTTTTATAAGTTTTTGCACCGAGTGTCGTAATATTAAATTATTTAATTTTCTCTCAATTTCAGGAAACGTGACGAAGGTCAGCCATCCATCATCTACGCCAATTACGCGTCACGAAAAGCAACATCATCCCTCGACGCATCCCCGGTCGCACCCTGTCCTGTCCTGTTCCTTTAATTCAGGTAATCCTACGTGAATTATGCTCCTAAATCCCCCGATTGGCCGGACACGTGTTGGAGCGTCAAAAACACGTGACCGGAGGGCGCTAAGCCCCCGAAAAGCTGTTTTTATGTCTCACTTCCTGCCAAATAAATGCTATAAGCTTTTTGACACAGAAAAAGACTGGGTTCGGCCCCGTATTGTTTGTTCCTCATCCTAATTCTTGAACACCTGAGTTTTTAGCCTTGTGAAGGCCACGTGTTGGCCAGCGGAAGTTACCCATCCTCGCAGCTTCCTTCGACGCACCCCCACGAGACTCGATCTCCCCCTCCTCCTCATGCATTTTTTTTTATTTTGCTATTATTCAAAATGTAGGGCTTTTTTGGGAAATTTTTAGGTTTTTTTCTCATAAAAAAGCACACAAGCAGCTTGTTGAAGGTGTGTTACTGAAAACAAAACATAAAAATATGCTATCTTTACGTTCATGGCTTCTGTATTTGCACGCAAATCGAAGGTTTATACATTTTTTTTATTCAAAACGTAAACATTCGTACGCGGATGTGAAAATATACTATGGCCTTTGGTGAAATTTCGTAAATTTGCATTCGGAGAAAATACTGACGTTGCATTTCTGGCAAAGAAAATCATCGAGGGTACTCGGACAGATGCTTTACTATAACGAACAATTACTGAAAAATTAAAAAAAACAGAACAATTATTGAAAAATAAAAATTTATAACGTACAGTAGTTGAAAAATGTGAAGAATTTAAAACAATTATTGAAAAATGCATCAAATATCTTCTTTGCTTTGGAAAATTTCGCAGTTTTATGGAAGTTGAAAAATAAATTCGCAAATTTTTAAGAGAAAATGTTTTTTTTTCTTCTTGGCTGTTTTTTCAGTTTTGTACATTTTTGAGTTTGGCAGATTTTGAACAATATTGACAATATTGTTAATTTTTAACGATTTGGCGAATTTGTCGATACATTTGTAAATTTTCGACAGTTTCGCGAATTTTCGACGGTTTTGTGAATTTTCGATAATTTTTGCAGATTTTCCTATAATTTTGCGAATTTTTCATCAGTTTTGGTAATATTTCGACAATTTTGCGATTATTTCGACGGTTAGCAAAGTTTTTCGACAGTTTTGTTGGTTTTCGATAATTGTCAAATTGTGAAAAATTTCGGATGTTTTCGAAAACGTTGCAAAATTGTCAAATGGTAACAAAATTATCGAGAATTTGCGAAATTTTCAAAAAATCTGAAAAATTGCCGAAAATTGCTCAAATATGGTTTCCCATTTCTTGCATACATGTATATCGAAGTGAGACAGTTCGTCGTTGCATATACGACTAATGACTGACGAATATTATAGTCTCGTTAGTCTAGAGTACGACTAATCGATCATCGATCGGAAGAGCCATGACTAATGACTAACCAAATTAATTGTTATAGTCATGACTAATACACGAATGTCTTAGTCTCGATTGATCAAATCGACTAACAAATGACAGTTTCAGGCTTGTCTTTAATGACAAAAATTGTCCCAACCGATAACGGTTCGTTATTTTAGTACACACACCATGCTGTTAATCGTCCGTTACATCCCCCGGCGCGAGCCTTGAAATTTTTGGTCACAGAACGCCTTTTTCAGGTCACAACAATGTGGAAAGTTGGCCGAATAATCGAAAGTTATTTCAAAACATATCGAAAGTAAATTTCAAAATCGGGGATGACAAGACGCAGAAATAAATAAATTTGAAATTTGGGGTCAGGATGTTTCGTGTTTATAGCCCTTTAATGAGCAGATTAATCAAGGTTTCACTATCCCACTAATCCACATTTATAGTTTATCTTTTCGAGTAACTCTTTTCTTCGGGGAGGGGGGTAATTGTGTCACCGTTAGACATCTCGTTGTTATTGGAGGCCATCTTGCGGTCAGTCTTTCTGTCCAAAATACACGCGATCCCATGCAACTGGTTAAGGTCACATTTACTGGGTCGCTCGTGTTCTTAATCGAAAGCCCTACTCTCGACCACCCACATTACCGTTGCGAAACGACCGTTGCAGTCGAACCTCGTTAAGACGAATCTCGAGGCACGTCGGAATGTGTGCCTTTGAAGCGTACTTCGTATTATCGGAAGTCGCGGACAAAACGTGACTTCGATAGGAATTAAAGATTTATCTATGTGCACATAAAGTTTTATAATACATTTGAAATTCGTCAATACGAATATCGAGGGACGTGACGGTACGTCGGAATTTGTTCGTTTAAAGTTTTCAACCATAGTTCGTATTATCGGAAGTCGCGTACGAAACGTGACTTCAACGCCAAGAACTCTATAGTTTCATCGAAGTTTGAATAAAATCCTCGATTCCTCGAAATCGAACAACATTTCTAAAATTACATCTACCTTTAAAACAGAATTTTTTGTCCATATTTTAAAATCTTTATTAATATGAAAAATTGTAAGAATATTTTGAGAAGTAATCGGTTTTTAAAAACGTTTCGTCCAAAAATTTTAACAAAATATATATATTTAATTTTTTATCGGACTCGAGACACGAGACATTTTCTATGAGAATTTTCGAGATCAGGATTTTCTGGAGCAGTTTCCGATATGGAACACGAGGCGGCAGCATTGTTCGATTAGTTTTATGAACATTTGATTTAAGTCGAATGCTCGAGCAGTCATGATAAAGTTAAGCAAACAATGGGCGAGTAAATGAATTATGACAAAAGTAAATTATAGTTTGAAGAACAGCCTTGAACTCAAGTTGCTAAGTCATTCCCCACGTAAGTTTCTCATTTTTTAGGCTTCCGAAGCAGACTTTTGTCTCGTTTCGTGATTGTATGCTCGCAACTTATGACCTTTTAAGTCAATCTTTTTCAAAGCCCTCGCTCGTGTCGATAAATTAAAATCGAGAAAAACTCATTATTTATACACTCGATCTATAAACCAGTTAGATTTAAGAGAAAATACCGTTCAGTTTCGAAGGATAGTCCGCAAATTCGCGGATTAAACTTAGGTTTTTTTAAGTAAACGTGACTTAGGTTGCGCGAAATACGTACGACGTAGTTATTTAAAAAAATAGTGAAGTGGAATTGCTTAAGCTAAATATTCAATTTCGGTGTTTTTAGCGAGACTTTGAGAGGTTTAATCAGATCGTATTAATCGGTTTTTATGCAGAATTGCTTTGAAATTGTAAAGCGCAAAGTCTATACCGAATTTGAAAATTTGGTAGATGCTAAGTGCTTCCAAGTTTTAATCGAAAATTTCGGACGAAAAGGGTTCGAACAAAGTTCCCCCCCAAAAAGGGTTTTAATCCAAACTTGAAAAAAGGTTATTCTCGAACTTTAAAAAGGGTTTTAATCAAAACTATCAAAAATACGTGTAGGTCATAAAACGTTTAAAAAAATTGTAATCATTTTTAATCATGTTTTAATCAAAATTAAAAAAAACAGTTTCAATGAACCTTTTCAATCGTTTTAATCGAACCTTCAAAAGTTTTAATCAAACGTTAAAAATGGTTTTAATCCAACGTTCAAAAAATAGCTTTTAATCGAACTAAAAAAAGGTTTCAATCAAACTTTCTAGAAATATTTTTATCAAACTTATCAGTTTTTTTTTCGTCAAATATTTAAAATTTTAATTAAAATAAAAATTTTAAGATAGCACATCGTCGCAAATTGCACAATGACTCTTATGACTTTCTTACTTCTGACTTCTTAAATGACTTTTATAAATATTTTATTATAACTACAAGTAATATAAACAAAATTTAAAAAATGATTCCAAAACCATAAGTTTATCTATTTTGGTTAAATCCTCCATTTTCACTTTTAGAACTTTTCAAATGATGAAATAATGAAATGAATTCCACCTAATGGCGAATTCGACTCACCCAAAAAGTGCACACCGGCGTTCACCGGGTGCACGTTTCTGCACCCGTTCCGTTCGGCTCGGAAATGGTGCATACTTCACTGAATTGGGTGCACCCTAC